>JABFOV010004460.1:0-13913 GCA_022817685.1 Aradophagus sp. ZL-2020 | reverse complement strand
TGTGTAGACACATTTTTCGTGAAATTCTAATAATTTCGTGACTATCTAGTCATAGGTTCATTTATGATGGTTTCATGCTTAGGTGTACGTATAAACGAAGTACACGCCAAATATTTTTATTTCAGTAACGAATAGATAATTTGAACATTGTTTCCTGGAGTTAACATGCCTTGTTAATTTAATGTCTTTAAGTGCACTAAATACATAAGTTACGAAATTTTAACTAAACATTGGCAGGAGCTATGAATTTTTAATACAACCCCGCTGTTTGAAGAGCTTTACAAACAATGCGTCTTCTAATATATATGTCTATTTATTTGAATAATTTAGTTAGATACTACATAGTGTGAAGTACAGATGTATTTATCATACCTTACGTGATCCAAGGTGTTGCATATGGAATGTAATTCATTTGCATAATTGTGCGTACAAATTTGGAACTTTAGGTGGAAGGATTTTCGCTGCGTAGGGCCAAATACACCTGTGACTTTAGCCAGTTTCGTGTTCTACTAAAATCGTTCATGATGAATTATTAATGTGAAAATGCATCGCTCTTAAACACAAGGAAATTTGATGGAAGTGTATGCTCGTGTACTATACAATAAGTATTTTGTAATACGGGCGTTTTTAAAAATTAGGAACACTGATACATGAACTTTGTGGCGAAAATCAAGAAAATCTACAGATAAAATATATAATTTATATGTGTATATACAATATAAATCAACAAATAAAAATGTTGGTTGTATACCATATATATTGTGAAGTAATAAATACTAATTAAATAATTGAATTAATTTTATTTATTTAAAAAAAGTACGTTTCTTAATTCATAAGGTATCCCTTTGTTTCCTCAGATTATTCGAACAGAAAGGCTTCATAGGGAAATGAACAAAGTGGCTCAATTAAGCGAATAAAGTTCACAATCAAATCTACCTTACGGATTTATATTTAGCAGAGGAAATAAGAATTCGAAATGAAATTATTTACTCATTATCAAACCGATTCGCATGATTCATTAAGTATTGATGTGTATAATTTATTCTAGCAGAATAAGCTCAACTGCATGAAATTAATATTTTATGCATTATGCTTTAAGAGAAAAGCTAATTAGATTTTAATTAATTACATTAAGAAAATATACAATTTTATATAAGCATATCTTTTTAATGAACCAAAAAAATACTATTAAAAGTGTAAAAAGTTTACTTAAAATGAAGGTGATCGTTTAAACTATCTTATTCGGTAACAAAGTAAACAAATTAATAAATAGAAGGACAGCTTTTTAAAATAGCAAGCCTATAAGAATCTCATAATTAAAAGCAAAGTTGCGCCATATTATTAATTTTTCTATCAAACAACGTTTCTTGGAAAAATGTATTCTCTCTCAAAATTTCAAACAGTTTGCTTTATAAGTCACATTTGAAGAACGAGAGAAAAAAACATTTTCCTTGAATTACTCGGCACGAACGAGTTGGACATAAAAATTTAATTATCGAAGCAATCTAAACGACTGCAATTGCTTACCTTGTCGAAACAACGAAACAATCTTGAAAGAACATAAATATTGTTGCATTTGCAATCGCTTAACTTAAAAATTCAAATAATTGCTCCCCATTTAAAGTTTTTTTTGTATCTATTAAGAATTATTCGGATTCGCATAAATAGCGGAAGCCGCTATGGCTTGTCCTTTTGCTGTTATTCCGTCCCAAGCCGAGCTAAATACTTTATAGCACAAACTGCTCCTCTTTCCATTCTTTTGTCAAGCAAATTGTGAAAGTGAGAGCCCCGGTTTACGTGTAAGGTAGCCGTTGGAGAATTTACGAAAACGCGATAAAGCGCAGAAACATATACTACCAAGTCTCAGGGGAATATACATACAATATCCAACTTTCTTCTCTTAACTTCTACTTATACTTCGTCTTCTGTCGTCTTATGAAGAACCAAAGAAAAACTCCTGGGACGACATTGCGAGTGAAACAGGTGTATCGCACTTTAGCAAACAAGTTTTTTCATTCACTTGCGAACGTTTAATTTTCCTGAAGGAATTAATGGCAATTTGGCATTACGACGTATCAAATATATCAAGCTAATTAATAAAGCGAACGTTTTCACAATACGTTGGCATCAATTTCGCGAGATAGGGAACGTGTTTGATAAAAAGCTCGAACTATGAAGTTTACATAATGTTTCTTAACATGTTAAAAACTTGCGTAAAGTTAACATTGTCAGAGTTTACACAACGAAGTTCCAAAAGCGTTATATAGAATTTTCCCAATTTTTTTTTTTTTTTTTTTTCAATTTGGTTTAAAAGATACAGAAACGAGGCACTAGGGTGTTCTACTTTTGCAGCTCCACAGTTGGCCTGCAGGTTAGCTTTCCTGAAAGTTTCGCGTACGATCAAGCATACTTTAGAACGAAAAGCATGGGCAAAACTCGTGAAAATCTATAATCACAGAACGCAATGTTCAAATAAATATTTGATTTTCATCGTTCCGTAATTAAGAACCTCGCTGGCAGACGAGTTGGATGAAAAGTGTTGCAATGTATATAGTATGCATGGCGTGAAGCGAGAAGTTTAATTCCTCCTTAGTCACGACGCAGCAAAAAAATTTAGTCGAAATAGGGGAAGTTATTTATAGAATGACTTTAGAAAAGAAAAATGTTAAATGAAAATAAATAAAATACAACTTCCGACTGGCATTGCTGGTATTGCTAGTTACAATTATTCTATAAAAACATCATTATTCAAAACTATTTCAAAATTTAGTTTTTCTGAAATAAAGGTTCATTAAAGCAAGTATTATTTGAAAATTTTTATATTACAGGGAATATTGTATAATCTACATTCAATTATAAAATACTCTACATTCAATAATGAAATGAATGCTTCGCGAAATTGCGCGTTCTTCTTTCTTCATCGAACGGGAATTTTACATATCTCCCGACTTCGCAATGCAGTCGATTTTCTCGCGAGCTAATTGTCATTGCAAATCAATACCGTATGAATTGAAAATACCTTCTCATTTTATCACGACTCGAATCAGGCACTTGGTATGACGTGAAAATATTACGATAAAGCGCGGAATGATGATTTTGAAACATCGAACATATCTTCCGATACCTTGGTGATGGCTCGTCATTCCAGACCAGCGTATAACGATATGAATGCATGTCGTATCGTACGCTGGTCGTCGAAAATGCACATGCACACAAAGAACGATGGCGATAAGATGTACGGATTTGAAACGTGTCCTGGATAGAGGCGAACGGGTGAATCTTCGATGGCGAGAGCTGGTTTTCACTGACGCCAAGGCATGGAAATTTGAGCTCGCCGAGCGCAAACCACGGGTGTCTTTGAACTTTCGTATTACCATTTTGAGTGGATTCTGCGCCCCGGGTTTTGTTGTTTTAGTTGAAAATCGTATCGAACTAAACGCAAAGCCAACGTTAGGCAAACTTTTCGTCGCGAAAAAAGACCGCTAAATAAAGCAGCAATGCCGTGAAATGTGGCATTAAAATTGTTCGCACGTTTATCACTTTTGCAACCAGTCAGGAGGAGGAGGAGGGGGACGGTAACTTTTACATCTTAAAATGAAATATTATTGTGCGATTGCATTTGTCAAAATTTAATCGTTATAGCATTTTAACTGTTCGTTTTGTGATATGCACGTGAAATTTGATCTTACGGTGCATTTATTATTCGCGGTGTTGCGGCTGTGGTTCGCAACAGGCAAACGGCATTTAAGTTTAAAAACATTTATCATTTTAGGCGACAAGTTAAGTGTGCTCCTGTTTGTCATATTTTTGATTGATAGAGTGTTGTGAAAACCTTCTTAAAGAAATAAGTACACTTTATGTGGTAGAACTTTAGTCTGGATACAACATTGTAAAATATTTGTACGGCTAGGAAAAAGATACAAAGTGTTGCGAAAACCCACGAAGCACGTTGTAACAATATATATTCCTGAAAGGCACAAGAGTTCTACCTTCCCCCTCTACTCTTTTTTTCTCTCTCTCATAAATATATATTTTTATATGACACATATGCTAGCAAGTGTACCGTACGAAGTAAAAGGAGCTCTCAATATAGAGATGCGTCCGTGCATTTTGATAAGATTTAAAAAAGTTAGGGGGAAAAGAATCGGCACTTTCTCAGTTGAAAGTAACGAAAAATATTGATTTTTCATGCTGTCATACCGTAATGTTTCGTATTTAAGTCGTTGTTAATAATTTGTATTAAATAAAATTTTTCCAACCGTTCACCAATAAAGGAATACTCGTATACGAAATCAAAAGCCTTCATTATTGTTGGTATGTAAATGTTAAATTTTATTTTTTAAACGCACGTTTTTTTAATTTAATTAGAATTAACATTGAGTAAAGATGAAGTGCATTTTTTATGTTCTTAAAAATAGTTGTAATGAGTTCTTTTGTATGCTCAATAAAATGCTTTAAATTCTTTTTTCGTCGATAAAGTTGGAACTTTTTTTACACACAGTGAAATTATCGATATAGCATTACCGTATGTCAATAATTTGTTTGAGGCTGTCTTGTTAGCAAGCCATAGTATTATGATGACAACTGTTTTTTTTTTTTTTTTTTTTTTCAATATTGTACAATTGTTATCTTAATAATATTAAAATAATTTCTCAGATTTTTCTGTTTACAAAACTATTTTCAAAGAGGAATTACGTAATTTCAGTAACAAAATTTCAAAAATAAGTAGTTTTTGTATAGAAACATTTAATAATATATATGTGTACACAAAACATTTAATAATTTAATTAATGAAATTTGTATAAAATTAAAAATAATCAAAATTTACACTTTGATTGAATGAACATTGAACGAATAATATTTTGTTTTTCAGAAAATAAACAAAAAACAATCTATTCTGAGAAGAAAATGTATTTACAAGGAATATGACATTTCGCAGAGTTCACGTTATATTTAACGCACGACAGTCATCTTCGAATTAATTTTCCTTGCGTGTAACAAGCGTTCTCCATTATTTGCGCCATCAATCTGATTGGCGTGAATTCTGAAGCCGGCTGAATCTTACATTCATTTGCAAAATGTATCGGAGCTGTAATAAGCCGCTGTGTTACAAGTGCATGAATACTATACTACCTTCACTACCATTTCATGAAAATAATTACCGCTCGAACGCATTTCCGTCGGATATCATTACGACTAATGTTGATTATGATTTGACATTATAAATTCATAATTAAGTAAAAAATTTGCACGACTACAAAAATTACAACTATTCTAATTGCAGTATACGATTTATTTTAGAAACAGCTGCAAGATTTGTTGCAGCATAGCTCAAACTTTCATAAAATGTGAATAACTTCATGTACATTTAACCTTTTCTTAATTAGAGGCTTGGCCGACAATGTTACATGTAATTAATAATTTGTATTTATGTACATTAAATTTCCGTTTAAAAGTGAATAGGAAAAGTTTAAAATTGGTAAAAATGAAAGAGATAAAAGACAGAAACTTATTATCGGTTGTTTCACTTTTACATATTCATAATTCATTTGATCAACAAAATTAAGTTTCACATTCGTGAAGATTGTTATATAATAACATTTCAACGTCAAATTAATTTGAATTTGATTCAACAATAATTATACTGTAATGACATCATTTGATTTTTAATCAAAGGCCCTATATGTTTGCAACCAGTTATTCATATGTGTACGACATAAAATCAGTGGTACACTCCAAATTATCGTATAGTTCATAAAATCACAAAAATTCATTTAATTTAATTAACGAATACAAAATATGTATCTAACATCAACGAATAGAGAAAAACATTTATGTTTCATAAATTTGGAAGACGGTTGAATATGTTTTATAAATAAACATTTTATAAAATTGTGTATCTGAATTTTAATCTCGATATGATATTTTCATCAGAATGATTAATATCAATTCAAAAGTTGTACGTAGCAATAGATTGGCAAGCAGGGATTGATGCAAAGTCGATTCATACATTCAACGGTATAAGACGGTGCAGCAAACGTGATATGGTATAAATTACGCTTCATATAACATGCATGAGATGGGAGCGAAATCATACCTCATTTGACTGGTATCAATCATAGTATAATTATGATAGTTATTATTTATTACACAAGCTAAGATTGTTTAATTTCGAAAGACAAATTCAAATGAAACCCAACAATTTACATTTAGTATTAACTCTTCCTCAGTGTATGTCTTGGGACCATCTGACTTTTGTAACTTGGGTTGGTTGACAATCCATTTTTAATAATTCAAAATTAAAAAGTCCCTCCTATTATTAGAATTTCGATAGGTCATGCGATATTTTCATTTTTAAGTTTGTTTTGACTCACTATAATTTTTTTTTGGAATTACTTTTCTATAATTTCCGAACGATACATTGTAAATCATTAATCTTTAATAAAACTGTATAAATCGGGACCTCCGCCTGAAGTTAGCTACATGATGTTTCACGTTCCCAGAGCCCCTACTAAAGCCGCGCGCTCAGTTTTTGCGTCTCTGTCTCTCACGACCTCTTTCACTGCCAATGAAAGCAACAGCGGCCAGTTTTGCCTTTTTGTACAATTGTACATTGGAAAATATTTATTGTCGCAAATAAATAAATGTTTGCGACAAAATGATGAAATGTTTATTAAGAAAAATATTGTTAAGCGCGATTTCGAATTAAAAAAAAAAAAAAAAAAAATTGAAAAAAGGCAAAACTGGCCGCTATTGCTTTTATTGACAGCAAAAGAGGCGGCTTTAGTAGGGGCTTTGGGAATGTGAAACATCATGTAGCCAACTTCAGGCGAAGGCCCCGGGCTCATTTCTGGCATCACTAGTATAAATATATAAAGCGTTATAAATACATAACGCTTATGTAAATTTTTAAGCAATACCCCGGGATGTGAAAATATTACGAAAGTCTTCTTGAAATATTGCGCGTTGGTAACTCGACGTATATTAAAATCCTTTTAACCGAACATAAATAAAGGCACGTCCGCCTGGGTAATCTTATGAAGGATTACTTGCAGACACTGAAAATCCCAAGTAAGTCCGGTATCGCTCTGTACGTTACAAAATGTCAAATATGTGCTTTTTGTTTTAGAACTGTAGGAATTTCCAATAAAACTAAGCATCCAACTACTTATAGCGTAATTGTTATGCTAATGTCTTTTGACGTCGAATCCTTGTTGTAAATCACGACAACAACGTGCTGGGAGATGTAAATGAACTACAAATACATTTTACTTTTTAGTAAAATATAACTGTATTGTAATTTCTCTGTAGTATACAGTTAGTAGGGTTATTTATTGATTGTACTCAATGTGAAATCAGATTTACATCTATTGTTTTAATTCAAAACTTAATTCAAATATATTGACAAACAACATAAATTGTATAAACTTAGTACCATTGATATTAATAATCTGTATACTTTGTTAATTAATATTGTGTATAATCTTGTTAAATAATATTAAAAATATTCAAATCTTATTATACAATAAATATAAGTGACATTTCATTCTTATTTTATATGTACAATAATTAAATTAAAGCTTTACTGAAAATATTTTTTTACTATGACGTTTTATCAAATAACTCTGCAATAATTTTTCCTAGATCAATAGGATCAGTACATTTAATAATCTTATCATGAAATAACCGTCTTGTAATTCATAGAATAAATCAAATCTGTATTCATCCTTACTTTCTTATATACAATTGAAAAAGAAAAACAAAAAATTATTAATACTTGCAGATTGCTCTCATGATAATAGTTATAATCGTAAACACTGCTTTTCATACCAAAGTTAACGTATGGAAAATAATCCCAACATTGCCCAATGTTAAGAGCTGAAATCCCGAAATTACCATCGATGACAAAATTTTGATCATCGGAAAAGCCCAGTCATTCTCTTACCGTCAATCGGAAATCCGCTAGCGGAGCGGAGTTTCCGGCATTCGTAGCCAGATGTCGGCACACATTCCGCAAGTGTGCCATTTAGCCCGCGTTAGTCAGCTTAAGTAACGCGCAAGACGTCTTGCGCAGTTCCATTGACTGAAGCGAGCATCCACGGTAACCAATAGTGCTCTGCGGTGTCTTCGACACGAGCGAACTGCAGCGATACTTCGTGAAGTGCTTTATCCCACGACGTAAGATATCGTTTGTCAGCGATCGAGCGAGCAAATCCCATCTGCGTGAAGTATCGCCAAACTGTTCCGTTGCCCTTCGGTGCATAATCCCCAACAAAACTGCAACTGTTTTTCGGCTCGAGGTCTCCGCAGCAGAGATCCTTCTTCGACGTTTGCAGCGAGCCCACGTCGAGGTAAGTGTGAGTCTTAACTGAGACTATACTCATTGTCATCGATCAAGTCGGAATCCGCACAAGTGGCTTTCGATCTCGAAACACGTCGTAACTTCGACAGCCACTCAAATGGATCCGACAACTTTCCCAAAGCAAGCTCGGAATACCTGTTTCCATTTGCCGTCTCAACGAAAGACAAGGACCGCAAGCAGGCACCTGTCTTTCGCTTTGGAGAACTGGATCCAGGTGGGCCGCAGCCAAAGAACCAAAGTCCCGCAACACCTTCCAACCCGCGAATCATTCATCTGCAACCGATCGCCCGGGTTTGCCATTCATGCGCAAATCGTCATCAAATCTCCCGGGACACGTCCGATAGATCCCGATCGCGGTGACATTGAGCTGCTAGGATTACACGTCAGTGTCGCACTTGTGACGAACGAGCTCACCGATAGATTTATGGAACAGCATACGCGAGCTAGCCTCGATTTCGAGCTGAATTTACAGAGGGAAAATCAATACGACACACGACACGAGTCTTTCTTAGCTGATACACTCTTGCATGGAATTGTCAAGGAAGCCGCGGGAATGGTAATGAAAATAGACTGGAATATCGGGGAACCGGAAGGAAGCCCGAGATTTACCGCCGCGAAGGCAATCGATAGTAACGAGTTCGAGGTCGCTTCTTTGCTAGCCTGTTTCTTTGATTGCTCCAACAGTCGGTTATGCGTCATGTGCTGACAAACACCCGGCTGCGGACTGTTTTTGTTTCGAAAGCAATGTCGCGGAATCGCGGACAATTTTCGACAGCTCGGACGAATTGGCAAAGGCTTTCGAGCCGAAAGTTTATTGGGGGCGGTTTGTTGGCCGACTGATTGGAGTGGTTGTTTTTCGGGGTAAAAGTTAATGAAATGTCGAAGGTGATACATGAAGCGCATAGACACAAAATTATCGACGTGACCGACATCACGTGCATACTCTGGCTGTTCGATAAATTTTTTTTCCCCAGTCGCGATTTACCACGGTACGCACGATCGCTGTGCCGGGCGCGTAAAAAGTTTGATGATAATGAAGCGCATGAATTCAACTTTTTGCCGAAAAGTCGAGACACGATGTTCGCGTGGTGATTCGCGCGGAAGGAGCGACGCTTCGTATACTTCTGATAAGACAATGTTTAATTCATGACAGACGTTCCAATACTAGATAAGCCGGAATGAATTCATGATTACATTACGACCGCGTTATGTTTTCATTTGCGGTTTCGTATACTTCGAGCCATTTCGTCGCGACAGATCAAAAAAAGTTGTATCTCGATCGCGCTCTGGATACGTTCTGAAATAGTACAGATGCCATTCTCTTATAATGTAAATATCTTTGTTGCATAACATAGTGCGTCAAATAATTGGAATCAATAAAGCCATGTTCAGTGATGACTTTTTTTTTTCTTAAATAAGTCAGAAAACTAGTTTTAGATTCGTAACATATCATTACACTTCTGTTATTAAAGTATGAATAAAAACAAAATAATATGTTGATTTTGTAATATTCAGTTTACTTTAAGCTTTTATTTTCTTTACGAAATGCGAAAATTTATAAAGTAATTTTTTATGCATTTTTAATATTAACTTTGAATCAGATTTTCTGAAAATAACTGCGTACAGAAAGTTTGAAACTTTACAAATTATGAAATTAACAAATTTAAATTAACAAGTTTAAATGTCGAGAAATTATTGAACCGTAATTTGTTATCGAAGTATTAAGTTATTTTAGCAACAAAGTAATAAAAAATTAATATCAAGTTATCCTTATAAAGTTTGAGAGTAGCTAAACAAGTCAATTAATTTTTTTTCTAACTAGATTATACGCGCGCAAACCGTGTTACTTAGTAATTTACTATTTTCATGAAATATTGTTTTCTCTAATTAAACCATTTATAAACTGAACAAATAATCCTGAATGCGTTCAGTAATAATTTCGTATGCAAACAATGAACAAGTTGATATTATAAATCAATATTTATCGCTCTTCCAATCAACGTCCGTCAATCGCTTAACGCTTATTTAATGCTGTTATTAAAACATTAACAAGTTGCCGAGTCGTCGGACTGATGAACGCAAATACATTCAGCAATGTATCTTGAGGTTTCGACGCTATATTTGCGCAGTGACAAATAAAAAAGAACGTGGCTAGACAATAAAGTGCTCGACTCTTTATTATCGTAGTTCGACTTCTACCAGTTTGTACGCAATAAACGCGCTGTTATTATTCTTACACGCAGAATTAAAAATTACAATGCATTACTGCGTTTTTCATGTGCGCGAGTGATGCACAAAGCCGCTGTTGATTAACGTCGTCTAACAAGCGCTGTTCGACATTATTGCTACACTGAAAAAGTAGATCTTTTCGGATCAAACCAGATCAGAAAGCCGCTCAATGCGTCAACCTTAATCATTTGACATCTTTTTATTTCCTAAAAGAAAAAAATGCGTTCTATTTTCTGCAAGATGTCTGTTCAATTTAAAATGATTCACTTCAAGTTGTAATAATAATTACAATTTGAAATATATGATGAAGAACACTTGTTAAACATGTATGATAAACTAACCGGCAGTTTTCTAAACAAATTGTTAACATTTCATTTAAATTACGTCTCTTGCAAAAATGATAGGAAACGAGTGTCTTCTTTTTCTTGATTTGTTAATCATCGTGATATCAACGCAATTCATCAACACCATACACATCATTGCGGACATCGAACTTTCACGCTTACGAATCTGCTCACAATTTATCAACAATCCATACTCCTATTATCAATACGATAAACATTTTTGGTATTAATATATATTGCAACTAGCATGCTGTGCTGTGCATGGTATCAGAAATATGTATTATATACGTACGTATATATTTACAAGATATAGCACGTGACATGTGCATGCAAATTTCACGACTCAATACACATTTTCGATTTTAAGTATTATTAGATTGATAACGCACGAGGCAATGAGATACTAACGAAATTAATATAACTTACGCTAATTTATACGGCGCGGGATTAATAACGTCGTACCATGAATATCGTTGTTGAATAATTATCATGTAGCCGTAATACCGTGAGAGAAAAGCAACTACTTGCGATGCACTGAAATAACGTAAAATTTTGATACAATTTAGAATTAGAATTCAAGAAATATTGTAAGTCACCTTAAAAAATTTGGAAAATTGAATTTTTGTCATATTGTTGATTATTGATTGGTATTTGTGACATAATTTGTAAAATTAGTCCAGTGAAATGGGACAATACAATGCAGATACTTTTCATTCATTATATTTTATTTATAACAAAATCTTTCATGCAGTTTTGTTTTCTGTCATTGAAAATTTTATGTTTTAAGCATGTTAAAGAAAAATATTATCATAATATTAAAAACATATCAATATTCATTTCTACTCCTATCATTGGAAGAGAACTTAAGCTATTTTAAATATTTTAATTTAAAGTTAAAAATTAATTATTTTCTTATTTTATCGGTACGTCGTCATTCAATCGAATTTTCTCTGCTGCCAACCATTATAATAAAATCGACAGAATTATCTGAACAATTGAAAACCGTAAAGCTACGAAACAGCTGACGGACGTATCTCGTTGATTCGTGTCAAAACACCGTGAGCCACGACGAAACAACATTTTCATTTATCGTCTATTACTTTTGCTTTTTTGTCTTGTTGACGTATGAAATTTGACATGGCATTCGTGCGTCGGCTTTTGATGCACCACATCGCCAGGCGTCAGATCGCGTTACCGGCAGTTTAACTTCTGGCCGGGTCATCGTCATCGCTGCATCTCGTTACGCCTGATTGTCGGCGACAACAACTTTAACGACAACACCGTGGGGTAGAGGAACAGGAGACGAAATTCCGCCATGCCGGCAGGTATTGGCGCTTCGTACAGGTCGTTAGGGGACCTGGGCGAAGATGTCTATAAAAGTACGACCATCGTCGAGCAGACGCAAACCACTGGACAAAGTATGCTCGAGAGTGTCAAGAAGGCGTTTAGCTTTGCTTCGCCGAAAATCGAGATGAAGAAAAAGGACCCGCTGATCGAGGACAGAAGAGAAAGTATCTCCATTGTCACAAGGTACGTCACCAGCCAGACTTCGTTCCGGACGATAACGCTTGCGTTAACGATAACTTGGAAAATGTAACGCTTTGTGTCGGCCGACCGTTCTACCATGAGTTAAGCATGAATCGGTGGCAAATCGCTGCTGACGAGTCTCCATTGTTATTGATTTATGCCAAAAATGTGACAGATATGTCGTGACGGACGATCCGGTAAATGGAACAATTTTGTAAATAAATAAAAGGTCACTTGCGTTGTATAGTTTCTGCAATAAGAATCTATAATGCAAGGTTTTCCTATATATGATGACACGATTTTTTTAGTAGAGCGTTAAATACGGGACGCAAAGTTGTTACATTTTTAAATGTATAAAGCATTAGCTGACGGATGTGGTGGGTACTTTATAACGTCGTTTGGCCTCGGTTTCGTGAAGTGTTTAATTTTTATGAGTTCATATACTAAATAACTACTTATTGATCGTTGAATAACATTCAAGAGAAAATTATTAATTCCATTCATAAAATGGTGTTCGATATTCGACTCAGATCATGAGATTAAAATATTATATATGCATCATTTTTGTTTCAACGCGTGTATCAATCTGTATTGTTTAGCAAATATTTAATTATTTTCATTAAAGTCTATATTATAAACAATATATATGAAATATGGCTAGTGAATTTGTTTAGACTTTGATATTTAATTGAAATTTATTTCGATAGATAGAAATGACGTTAATTAAATGATACTTAATTAAACTGAAATTGTACTCATTAAATTTGTATACGAATTTGCAATCAATAGGTTTAATTTAATCAAATAATAATTCAGGACAAGTTTACATTTTCACAGACAAAGCCTATGTAAGCTGGTTGTAATAAAGAACGCAATATTGATTACTTGACAACAACATCTAACTTATTTTTATCAGTGACACGTATAATACCAAAAGTGATTTCTTAAACTAGACATAGTAATAAAGTAAATATTATAATTTTAATGATTGATAATTTATTTTGGTAATAGGTTGATTGATATTATCGCAAAATACAATTTAATATTTGCTTATATGACGAGATGCAGAAGCTGATGTAGATTTCAAAAATATAACAATTTTATTAGTTTCACAAAAGATATGTAACGAAGTTATAAATATGTTGCGATGCCAAGGAAATTAAGAAATTAATTCTAAATTTGATATTTAAATCGATTATAATGTCATGATGGGTAAATATATAACACATTTTTTACGCGGTTTCTTACATCTAATCGAGGCCAATAAATTTAGCATGATGTCAATAGCTTTTTATTATTACTGGTGGTGGTAAAAGTTCAAAAGCAAAATTATAATTACACTGAAGAAAAAGTAAATTAACACCAATCGTAGTAAAATTTACTACAATTGCTGGTTGTTTACTTGATTTTTTTTGTGTAACTAAAATTATACAATTCGATAACATTATACC
>JABFOV010004459.1:0-13918 GCA_022817685.1 Aradophagus sp. ZL-2020 | reverse complement strand
CAAAAAACAAAAAATAAAACAAAAAAAAAAACAATATATCCTCTTCTTTATTAAAACAAAAAAAAAACGCAACAAAATAAAATTTTTAAAAAAAAAAGAAAAAAAAACAAAAACCATCAAAAATATTTTAAAATAAAAAATTCCCCACCCCCGTGGGTCCAGCAAAAAAAAATTAAAAAACACCAAGAGAAAAAAAAAAAAAAAAAAAAAAAAAAAAAAAAAAAAACGTAAAAAAAATAAAAAAAAAAAAAAAAAAAAAAAAAAAACTGAAAAACAAAAAAAGGGGGAAAAGTATTGGACGCATAAATTTCCATTCGGCGAAATGCCGAAAAAGCGAGACACGGCGCGCGAATGCGAGGCCGCTGAGTTGTTGAATCCGAATCCACGTGACAAAGGCTTTTCACTTGGAGTAATTAAAACAAAAGCGGGGAGGGAAAAAATAATATCGGGGCTCATCGGCGGTAACCTAATGTGCGCATTCTTTGGCACGCGAGTCGGTGTTGCGCGCACACCGACGCGCGCGCGCGCACACACACGTACATTTTTTATGCGTGCTTCGGCGTTTGATAGCCGCAAACCCCTTGCAAATGCCGCGTTACCACCCTCCTCCGGCGCCCCCCCCCCCTCCCGAGCCCTCGTATCTTGTGCCCTCGTTACCGCCCCCCTCCCTCGGCGCCCCGGCTCTCTTGCTCGTGCTGCGTTTTCCCTCAATCCCCATCGGTACTAAACCCACCCCCCACCCACCCCCGACCCCGGCCACCTCTATCCACAACCGAGCCACACCGCATTCAGATGAGCCTATTTTACGGCCCGTTGCGACCGCCGTCATATCCACGCGCACAGACGCGCCGAGCCGAGCGCGCACAACCGCGTGCTGGCACACCGATAAGAGAAAAAGAGAGGCCAGGCCAGAAGGGACGGAAAAAGAGGCAACGTCAGCCGCCGCTCAAGGGGTGGGAGAGTGACGGAAAACGAGTTCGGCAAAAGGCGACGTTTCTTCTAACAAACGGTCACGATGATAAGATAAGGCGCAATCCTCTCGTTGTCCGATAACTCGGTTTGCCGTACCGAAATACTGATTCGCCCGGAATATAATGATGGAAATTTTGATCAATTAGGACGGTTCTTCGGAATTTCGGGGCAAATCGTGATTGGATTTTTTTAACGACGGCGCATTGATGAATTCTAATTCGCTTGCCGCGACAGAAGATTGCATTTTCTCAAATAATTTGAATGGTTGAATGTACGCGCGCGAACTTTCCAACGAATGAAAAAAATAACTAAATAAATGAATAATGAAAAATTATTTTGCAAGATGTATTAGTATTATAAAATAGAAAGATGCCAAATTATTATTTGCAAGTTCATTTTGACAAAATTAGTGGAAAAACCTAAAATTGAATTTTTGTTTACTACGAAACGTTGGGAACTTTTGGTACGTCTAAATTGGTAAAAACAATTCAATAATTAAATTGCATTGGTTCAACTAGATGATACATTTAATTACAAATAGTATATTGAAATTTTATAAATATTATGTTCAAATCAAACTAAGTGATTTATTTGTAATTGAAAAAATATTCATTTGCTCAATTACATTCGTTTACTACATTTAAGAGTAGTTACGATAGTCTTTAAATTTCGAAAATCATTGCTCACAACTTTCAAAAACACCTTCTACGAATCTGTCAGATTATTGAGCAACTGACAAACTGTCAGTAGTTTTAGACTGAAGCTTACCGACAACAAAGTTTATTGAATAAATATTTTGTAGTAATTACTAAACTATATTAAAGTTAAGTGAATAAATTTAATCGTTCTTAATGCGATATTTTTGTCATTAAAAGAATAACAGTTTTGTTTTGTTAAATATGTACTGAAAAATTCAACACGTAACTGTTTAATATAAATTTGACTCAATTTTGATAAAAAATACCATAACACTGTTACAACGCGAATATTTGTTGAAACAAAAACAATTTAAACGAAATTGTTATTGTTATAATTTGTGCCTGATATCAATATTAAAATTGTGTGTAATTTATTAAGGCAATTCGCTTTCAAAACTCATGCACCATTTACTTAATCACTGTGTAAATATATAGATATGAGGCTGACCACTTACATGGTTCTTCCACTTACCTTTTTCAATTAGCACGAAGAAATATTTTCTCAGATTTGCCACATTTTGTTTGATAGGGTAATTTAATCGTTATTGAAACGACCAAATCAGGCAGTAAATTATAAATATTATATTCTTCTCATTACTTGATGAAAACGGAATCATTTTTATTAAATCAAATCCCCTCTGTGTATTTTCACTACAACTTGGATCAATTTCTAAGTCAACGGTATATTTATAGCTGGCCGCTGGAGGCAAATACTTAATCAAGAAATTACGCAGTTAAATTGAACTGTCGTCTAACCTCGCAATTATGCCCGGGCATTTATTGACAAAAGCGCGAAAATAAATGTCTGGGTGTACGTCGGTGGTGAGCGTGTTGAATCGGCGCGCGCGAAAATGAAGGGTTGAATTTGCGAGGAGTTCCGGTCGTCGGGTTTCGTGAAAATTGAGAAACGGCGTAAAATTCGAGCCGCCCTCTTATCGTCGGCGCCTTACCATTACGTAGCGCAACGTCGCTTAAGCATCGAGTTGAGCTCGATATCGGCGCGTCGGGTCCGTCGGGTCGAGTATCGCGAGAGGTTGCTGTATAATTAGAGAGGCAGCAACGTAATCAGGCGTGCCCGAGGTATCTACAGATTGCTCCGCACCGACAAAAGTACCCTCGTTCAACCGTCGCACTTGCCACCCTCGGCAATTCCCACCCATATATTGTCGAGAATCACCTGCCTACCAGGCACAGGTACTTTCACGCGCGATATTATCCCCGAAAGAGAAATAATATATTAACGTTGATTACAACTGTGTGTGACTCAACTCTTAAAGCGACAATTGTTTTCTTTAAATCATTTGCCAAATATTTTTTTTATTAAGAAAAAGGTTAATCAAATGCTAATGCGTCGATTTAAACGAAATAATATATCATTTTATGGGGAAAAAATTGAATTTCAAATTAATGACCCGAAGGGCTATCAACGTAAACTCATCTTTTCTCTCGGTAAATATAACATTTTTCTTGACCGACGAAATAAAATATGTTGGTATTACGAGCAGGCAAGTCGTACCAACATATTTTATTTTCGAGTTTGGAAAAATAGGGTATTTTGCCACTAAAGAAAAAATTGGTGGTTCCAGATGAGTGTGATGATGCACTCGCCTTACTGTGTTGGCGCATGTATATTAACATCTTACTAGTCAACATTTTCCACCGCACGGGAAAAAATGAGTGGTAAGCTCTGGCAGAATTCTGCTTGGATTTTATTTACAGCATAGTTACGTAGGAACAAATAAATACGATAAAGCAGTGAACCTCGTACAAGTTTAACAACTGCAAGGAAGAGATACTGGCATACAGTGTGTCTGACATTATAAAACCGATTTGTTTGTCAGATTAATAGTATATCACTTAACGAGGATAAAATGAGTTTTAAGTTGGTAGCCCTTACGTTGGTAGCTCTTCTAAAAGAGCTACCAATGTAAAAGTTATTTTTACCTAATTGTGCACGATATTTTTTCTATCGAAAAAATAAAATATCATTAGCATCACTAGCCTTCAGCTCGTGATACATAACAAGCTCGTGATATATAACATATTTTATTTCCGAGTTATGAAAAATATTTAAACAACTATTTACGTATTACTACAAATTTCATAAAGTCAGACAAACAGTATCACAGTAACTCCCATTTACAGTTGTCAAACCTGTATAGGGCCCATTGCTATACTGTGTTTATTATTTCTTAAGTAGGCCTACAGTATGTGAAACCTAAACACAATTCAATTAGTGCTGGTCAATTATTTATTTATTTATTATTATTTTATTTTTATATGATGGCAAAAAAACAATTTTCTACTGTTGTGTGAACTGAGAAAATGAACTGAGAAAACGTCACTGCTACATCATCAGTTTTACACAATATGTAACAATCTGTAAAACAAAATATAACAATCTCTAAATCTAAACTGTTATCCTAATATATATAGGCAAAAACAATATTTTGATTGAATTTGTATCATACTTATTAATCTACCTATTGTACAGAAATTAAAACCCTAGAGGTAATTGCACCAAGTCTCTATATTTAAAAAAAAAAGTTTCAATTACTTAGCGGTTATCAATCACACAATTAATATAAAAATGGAACATTCTCTTCAATCAAACGAATCACTGGATCTATTTTCACATTAATCGAATGCTAAATAACCACTTAGTAATCGAAATCGCTTTTTAATCACTGAAAGTTATCAGCAGAACAATTATCTAAATCACTTAAATTATTTGAATACATTAAAATTATTAAGCAATTAGAATCAATACGCGCACTTCGCGCGCATAAAATTTAAGTTCTTGAAATACAAAAAACATTTATTTGAAATTTTCGTAGATTCATCTACTTTTATCAATTTTTATTTACTTATTTTATAATTTATTCATAAAATATATTTTATAATTATATTAAAAAAAATTGTATTTCAAAATTTGTATTTCAAAAACAGTAATTATAATATATTTATAAATCCTCATGAAATTTTATAACTTTTAATGTACATAATTTTTTTATATAGAAAAAGTTCTTAGAAATTTTACTTTTTCATTTTGTGAAAGCAATTAATATTATACAATATAAAACATTACAAATCATCATTTTAAATTATCTATAACCTCAACTACTAATAATTAGAAATGTCAAAGACTATAATGTTAAATAACAAATCTTTTTTTTTTTTTTTTTTAAATTTGAAATTCAAACTTAAAATCTTGACCAATCACGTAACGAATAAAAAGTTTACATAACCAACTTCAAGATCATAACATCTGCACTTTCCTTGAGAAGAGAAAACAATTCATTTATAATTATGAAGGAAATCAAGAAAAATATATTTAAGTAATAAATTCGAATAATTTGAAGTGTTTGTAAAGTCCATCAATGTGAGATTTCACTATGTAGACTGTACAATTTGTAATATATATAAATGGAACAGTCGATACGGTAAAAGTAACAGCTCTATTTTCTCAGTGTAATTGTAAACAAAAACAACGCATTACAAATTTTATAAAAAAAATATATTCCAAAATGTGAATTTACTTACCCCCTACAGCTCCTGTAGAAAACATTTGATATTTATAAAGTTACGTATTTCATTTTATTTCCAGGAATTTCAGGGTGAAACAACTTTTTATCTAGAACAGTGGAAATATACCAAGTTGCATTAAACACTATTGAATAATGTAGAAAAGTTAATCTAGCATTAATTTGACAGTTAAATTTAAGTAATGTCTAGAATTAATCTGAGCAACACAATTTAAAAAAAAGATCATATGGTACCCCTGTATAACGATTTTGAGCAGTTCACATATAAATTATATATACATCATATGTAGACTATTTACATATTAAAAACTAAATAAGTTGAACGCAAATTTTATATCATTTATACATAAATATAGTACTTTACTGCCGAGGGCGCTATAACGCCCGAGACTAGTACGATACTTTTCACAAGTAGTATACAATGAACAGAGAGAACAATCATACCTGTACAAATTAGATAAAAAAAAAAAAAAATTCGTATTATAATTTTGTAATGAGCATTTATAACACCAAAAATAAAAATATACAAAAGTCACAGAATATACAAACATCTTCAAATATAAATCGCCCTTCATTCATAAACTTGCAAGCAAATGTGAATTATTTAACTAAATAACATTAAGTTGGCCATTTTCAATCCGGGAGAACATGCACGCATTGATATTTTTTAGATAAAATGTTAATGGCTTATTGTATAATCTTATATTCTCGACATATTAAAAATAAGCCAAATTTACTCATTTTTATCAACCTTAAACGCTTCAAAAATTTTTTTACTCCTTTATAAACAGTTACTTAATTTTAGTGAAATTTTATTTTTACTTATTATATTTGTGTAAAATATGTATTAGTTATTATATTTTATAATTTTGTAAAAAACAAAATTCTATAGAACCAAAGATTTTAAAATATAAGTTTATTCAAATTTTAAATATAAAATCTGTCAAATTATATTAACAAAATGTTAAGTCAATAAAAAATTGATTTTCAAAAGTTGTTTCATCACATTATTTCATTATTATCATTAATCAATCATTAACAAAAAAATAAAATGTTTTAACCTCAAAAAATTGGTGCAGTCAAAATAACCCATTGCGCGACCATTGACGTAATTTTATTTAACGCTCCTATTCCCGGGTTAATAATGTATTATCATAAACCATTATGCAATGATTAAACTCGGTATATTACTTTTACACTTCGGGAGTACGCTCACTACACGACTGTACACAACAACACTTTTCATACAAATAACAACAGTGGGGAGAACGCACCCTACCACTCACCTACTACATCTCCCGGGCCCCGATTCCGAGGAATCAAGAACATGTTTTCAGTTTATATTTGTTTAATTATGTTTTGCGTTCAACTTAGAATTAACCAAGCATTTTTATTTGCACTTTATTTATCGAAAAAAAAGAAATAACAATCGAATATTTTTTTTGTATCATCAAAATGAATAAATGCAAACATTCTCTATTTAAAATATTATTCTCATTTAAAGCTACTCATTTTCAAATGCTTGATTATAAATGTATAAAATACGTTAACAGTAAATAAAATAACAATTACAATAAAAAGAAAAACAAAATTATCAAAAGAAATACCTGATTAATGCTGGATTTGTAGAATAACACTGGAATTGGCAGGAACTTGTTCAGTTATACACGCTATTTTACAGTGAAATAAACCATAGCATAAATTATTTTTTATTTATTACTTCAGAACACTTTCTCCGACCTTGAAAATCGATAAACTTCGGAACAGAATTCGTTGCATTTAGACAAAAATATTACACGAGAAAACCCGTTAAATTTATTTCAATTCATTGTCGATTAATTTCAAAATAAACACCGAAATAAACCTTTGTTTAGCACATGAACGAACACGAAAAGGAAATAATTAATATTCACACAAATTCTGTTTACGATTAAACGCGTTGCACCACTTTCTTTTTATGAAAAAGCTCCAGGAGCGAGCGCACCAAATGATTGTACTTTGAGTTATGAAAGTAGAGGGGAGGAGCACGCGTCCTCTCCACTCATGTTTATGCCGGCCCAATTTCCAAGAATCAAAAGCGTTGTTATTTACATTTATTTTAAAAGAGTAATAAAAATACGTTGTTAATATAATGTTAGATTTAAAATATTTGTACTACTATTAAATTACTTTTATTATTAATAAAATATTATTTATCCTTATTTCGTATAAATATAATTTTTAATTAAAATTATGTAATTATTAAATTATAAAATTATTAAAATCTTATTAAAATTATTTTTTATTTAAAATATAAGCTTTCTTTCTTAATTAATATTTAGACGTATGGATTTTCACAATTTTTTAAACAAATAAAATCTTATTTATTTTCATTTAATACCTATTGTTTTTTTGTTTTTTTGTTTTTTTTTGTCATTTACAATGTTTATTATTATTGTTATTATCATAAAGAAATACATTAATGTATAAAAAAATTAACAAATTTAAATACAAATTGCTTATTATTACAAAATATACAATTAAGACCAATAAATAAATGAATTCTGTTTTTCATGCAGGTAGTTTTAAAATAGCAAAAATAATAATAATAATAATAATAATAATAATAATAATAATAATAATAATAATAAGCTGTAAAAAACTATTCTGTCCTATATATTAGATCTAAAAAATAAATTCGTCTTTGTTTTACTTATCGACTGAATTTCGAGATACTTCGATTGTTAAATAATTTTATTTTAAAAATTGAAAAATTGTATTTAAAATTCTGAATCAATAAAGAATAATTAATAAATTATTTTTAATAAAATAATTTAAAAATAATTCTGTATTAGAATAAAGTTTTTACACTGCTGACAAATTTGTTTAACTCTGTACTTTACAAATGACGTATCAGAAAATATTAGTAATGATATATATTTTATTTACAATAGTTTGATTCCTTGATACAGCAAATCAAAAAAAAGTTAATAAAAAAATCAAAACAACACAAAAGATAGAGAGGGGGGGTCATAAATGACGCAGATTAGTATACATTTGTTCTTTATAGATGATATAAATTTTACGTCAGTTATAAAACTTCTTTAAAATTGAATGTTTAACATCTATATTTTTATCTAGTTGTAAAGTAAAGAAGCAAAAATTTTAGAACATATTTTAAGGATGTAATGTAATAAGGAATGTATTTTTTAAAAACTGTTGTGTATTTTTTTTCTGAATTACAAAGAACACAAGTGCGACGTATAAAATCACAGCTATAAAATATATTTTTAGTGTACAGTTCAGAGATATACTTCAGTATTCAAAAACATACACAAAACTTGTTCATAATATTTTTAGTTAATTATATTATATAAACTAAATAGATTTAAACTGACACATATTAAATACATATTTTTACGATGATACATTTAGTTGCAAAATTGCATGCAATGTATGTCATGATGTATTTTATAATAGTCGAATTCGAAGTACAAAAGTTATTAGTTAAAAATAAAATACAAAAATCATATCATTATGTTTATACATTTTATAAAGGCACATTTGTTATAGAAATTGTATTCTTAATCTACTATTGCAAAAAGTTTTTCACAATTCATTTATATTTATATTTACATTTAGCTTTTTCAAACAACACGTAATTAAATCTGGCGAACTCTCAAATATCGTATATATTCGTTGTTAAATGAAGTGAACACCACTTTTTCTCTACCCCCCCCCCCCACACCAATTTTAAATCTCGTGCTAAGTAAATAAACATTTCTTTAAAAAAAAAAAAAAAAAAGCATTTGCATGAATTGATTTGGCTACCTAACTTTAAAAGAAAATATAACTCCTTTTTAATTCTACTTTTTCTTCTTCTTCTTCTTCTATTTTTTTCAAAATACAGTCTACGTCCGATCTTGCGATATTTAGAGTCTGTCCATAGATTAAATTTCGGGAAGGCCTTAATTCCATGACATTTAATAATATATGCATGCAGTTGATCTTTCTATTAAAACTTATAGGTTTACAACGATAGATTGCAATGAATTTTCGTTTATGTACATACATATATTTTCGGCATATTATAATTCAAATTTTAAGCAAATAACAATACATTTTATAAATTAATTCAACATATTCACTTCTTTTACACATCATATCAAAATGAAACCAATTTACAGAAATAACATCATAAATGACTAATTTTCGTTGATAAATGTATGTAAGAAAATCGAAAACAAAAACGTTTTTTTGTAAAACATATTCAAAGCAAAGTAATGTCGAATAAAGAAGTTTTCTGTAATTAAAAAAAAGCCAAAAAAATCAATACATTATAAATAAGTGCATTATGTCTAATATATTTATTTATAATGGATTCAGTTTTTGACTTTTTCTTTTAATTACAGAAAACATCTTTTTTCAACATTACTTTGCTTTAAATATGTTTTACAAAAAAATATTTCTTAAATAAACATTTATAGAACGTTGTATAATTTTTGTTTTCGATTTTCTTAAATACATTTATCTTTATTACTTCGTTTTCTCAATTTTCGTTTTCAAAATTGCCGTTTCTGTTATCCATGAGAGTTTCTATTTTGAAGATTTTCGTTTACAAGTTTGCCATTTTAACCCTAGCTGACTTTTTTATAGGTACTATAACTATGCAATGTAATATTCCATTTTTATATAAACCAATTATTCAAAAAAAACCTAATTGCATGACACATATTCTTCACTCTTTAAATAATTTTGTTTTCCATCATAGCTAACATTTGAATGTCATCAAAATTGACAGAAACTTTTCTAAAAAATGACTTTGTATAAATAAAAGGCAATAACTGTAGAATTATTGACTATAATGGCTCGTGCTCTAAATATTCGATACTTGGATCCCGAACGAACGCCAATGACTATAACTGTAGGATATATAGAAACAAAAACTTAAATAAAGCAGGTTTCATCCAAGTCTTTCTCATTCTTATTTTTGTCTTTATATTTATCTTCGAACATACTGTCATTAGCAACCATATTTTGCAATCTATCTAAGATATCTTTGAGATCTCCTTGAACATTCTGCAGACTACTATGCTGAGAGTTCTTCTCGGCATGCTGTAACGAAGATACTGCATTGTTGTATAAAGCTTCGTCTGGGGACAGGCTCGTAGATGGTATCCAATTACGACTGCTCAACTTTGCAATATCTTTTGTTTCCTTGCTATCGTTACCTTTTGACTCAATCCACTGAGAAAAGCCACTATCTTGTGTTTCTACTCTGGTTTTTTCGCCTCCTAATTTAATCAGAAATCAGACAAAATCATTTAAAATTATGTCAATAAGGTATATATTTTTTAACAAATCTTTGCAATCATGACTGACAATTAAATTTTACAAAAAAAGGTTAACAAAACTCATGCATATACTTGAATGTTCGATGTTTTGATATATAATTAATTACATAAGGTCATAATTATAAGTATTTAAGATTACAATACCTCCAAGCCATGTACTAAGATTAATATCATTATTTTCAATATTAACATTTGATGCTGAAGTTAAACCTTCGCTTGTTGCTGCACCTTCATTGTCACAATTATTGTAAATAGTGGTATTGGATTGAACATTATCGGATTCAACAGTATCATGACAAATGATTGGACTCAATTCAAAAGCCAGAGGTAAAGTCCTCGGTTTAGAAGTAACTGGCCTAATCATTGGAGTACTTTGAATAAGATTTAAACTGTTTATTGGTATCGACTGTGTAAAAAGACAATTCTGCAATTTGAGAAACATATAATAATACATTTCATATGATAGGTGAGAAAAATGTATTAGTAATATACAATCATGTATAACAAAGGACACTTATATTTTTAGTTTTAATTTACCTTTAATTCCTTTAAACGTTCAAGTTGCATTTCAATGGCAGTTCTATAATTTTGTATTTTTTCCGCTTTGGTATTGCTTATCCCTGCTAATTCAGTTCGTAGCTGTTCGTTCTGCTTTTCTAATTGAACAATGATGCTTTGTAATTCTTTTTGTGGATCATCAAACTTTATCACAGGATTATCATTTTCAATCACGTCGTCTCTGTATAAACAAAACAAAAACGTTAGTTCTTTTTCTATGTTATGACACTGAAATTCTTAAAGTTGAACGAAAATATACTTTTTGATATTTGAACAAACTTCTTCAGATTGAGTGGCCGTGCTTTGTGCGAGACATATTTTAAATTTACTCCGAATCAATTTCATCAGAACTTTAGATACATCTTTATCAGTAGCCTGAAAAAAAATCAATTACAAGTAACAGCTGACACAAAATTCACTGATAAGGGAAATAAAATGAAATTTTTCATTACCTTCATACAATATTCACGAACAGGATGCTTTAGTTTATGTTTGTTTGATGTCTTACCAAGGAAAAAACATGACTGGCATTGATTATAATCGCTACATCGTAGACAGGCATATCTCAAACCTTTTAGTGGTGAGGATTTACACGTTGAGCATTTAACATCATGAATAACTAAAGTTTTTTTACATAAACAATCTAATTAGTTTGAGCTGTTAAAAATTATAAAATTATAAAATTACAAAGTAAAGCACTTATTACCATTTTCTGCAGATATCAATCTATGAAACGTTGACAACCAAATTAGTAAATGAGGTTCTTGTCTCAACCACAGTGCAAATTGAGCTTCAGATATTCCAAGGCAACCAGGAGACTATCAAAAATAAATTTTTAGTTTACAATGTATAGAAAATTTGCAACAAATATAAACTAAATACAATTTCATGTACCGAAAATCAAAAGTAGAGTTTCAAAGAAATTTATCGTTTTAAATTCAAAATTACTCATCGTAAGAAAACGTTGCAAACCTCTTGCACATAATACCTTACCAATAGAAAATTTATTAAGAGATATAAATGAAGGAATAAAATTGTGTATATACCAATTATTTTAATGCATATTATTCTTGTACCTCTTTGAAGCAGCTTTCCACACTTGACTCAATAAGGTGACTACCAAAAGATACACTTTCACCAATTATTTCAATAACTTTACAACTATTATTTAATAATGTTTGTAATGCAATTTTCGATAAACATGCATTATGATCTGCTAATTCATGATACAAGTAATCATATTTATGTTCCAAATTACCAGAACATATTAAGATCAAAATAATTTTTAAGGAAATGACTGGAATACTGTCACTGGGTTGTCTGAAAATGAGACAATATTATATATTTTTTTCATACACGCATGTATGTATATCTTATATAAAACTAAACTAAACTTATATATTAAAAAAATAAAAGTTTTTTTTAAATTTACTACTCACATGTTAAATATTTTACAAACATATGTAACAGCCAGTTTTGTTGCCTTACTAATGCTGAAATTTGCTTTCGGATCTTTTCCAGCAGCAAAATATATGTCAGATAAGACATCTTCTACTTCATAAATGTCCAAGGTCAATGAATTTTCAGTCACTGATAATCTGTGACACTCAAATACACCGGCTATTAATTCCAGTTGAATGTGCTGCACTGTTTAATGATAATAACAATATATTAGTAACATTTATATATAAAAGATATGTGGATACAAAAAAAAATACTTACAATTTAATTCTCGCTGTAAAATTTGTAACTTTTGTGCAGTTCTATAAGAAGGGTAACGAATTTTATTACATTCGTTAATTAATTTGACGATTTCCTCCATTTTCGAGACGCCCCTTACTCAAATGATAGGCAGTTGAGTAAAAATAACGTACAAATTTTATGAGAGCAGTCAAAATATTGAAATTGAGTCAATAAATTCTATTACTTAAAGTGACTCATAAGTAATATTTTTAGTTTATTTAATTAGTTTGTTGAGTTTTATAATACACAACAATCGGCTAGCAAACTATATTGTTGACATTTTATATAACCTTGAGGTGTTTATGCACTATAGAAATTAGTCAGAATAAATTTCTTTTCATTTGTTACAAAGTTCCAAAATGATGATCACATTTTAGTTAGAATGCAAAACTTTCTCCTGAATAATTGTAAGTTCGTTAAATAAATTCAAATTTTGTTTAGTACATTAATCAACTGTCGTTGTTGTTGTTGTCTTTATTGGCTATGAGACCTTATCAGAAACGTCCCGTACGCCAGTTAATCAACTGTCAATCACAACGAAACTTGAACTTGTTGAGAACAGATAAGCAAGTCAAAGAAAAGAACACATGTGGCTAACAACACATGTCGCCATCTGGAATAACTGATTTATGAACTCTGATAGGCTCATTTTTTAGAATTGAATTATATGAAATCAATAACTTTAAGATTTACGCAATAAAAATCATGATTATTGCAAATAGACTAAAATAATATTATGCTATTAATGTCAGGATTGAATAACATATTTACAATTTTTCTTTTTTTATGTCGTTTTGTATTTACTAATTTTTATAACACAATTTTTTTACATTTTTTATCAGGTGACATAAATATTATATATTTATTTAAAAACATAATAAATGCAGTATTTTAAAATGCAATATTAAATAATAAAAATCATAAAATGTTTTATTGATTTTTCCCTCTCTTACATTTTATCATGTAAATAAGTAAATTTAATGAAAATATTTCTAATATATTTTTGTATACTCCACAATGGTAAATTTGAAAGATTCTTTGTCATGATTACACAGGTACTATAATTAAT
>JABFOV010004458.1:0-13919 GCA_022817685.1 Aradophagus sp. ZL-2020 | reverse complement strand
GGGCGGCGATGGTGAGACCGTAGTTGTTGGCTCGTTGACGATCGGCGGCAAGGTCAAGTTCTTCTTGTTTTTAGACATGGTTCGCCGAGGTCGAAAAACACGAGCAAACGGTTGTGGGATGTCGCCGGAATTCGGGCACTGTCTAATCGGGCAGCTCGCCACACGGCAGACGGCGCTATTTCACTTCGACTTCGGGTTAATTCGACTTCGATAATGATGCGATCGAGAAAGATCGATTAATTTCGGTAGAATCGTCAATTGTATATACAACAATATTGATGTTTGAAGAAAATAAAGGGCGTCTTTTTGGTAATTGATGATAGCTTGTGTTAAAAAAGAAGAAATTAGGTTTCCATTATTACATCATTGGTTAATAAAAAGTTATTGTTAATAATCGCGAAAAAAAATTGAAAACAAATAAAAGGAACATTTTAATTAATTACGAATTATTGTTTTAATTCATTGATTATTGATAATTAAAAAACATTGGTATTTATTAAATTATTATTTAAAAAGAGGAATTATATATGTCGATACAAACTACTACTAATAATTGTTTTATGTACATAACATTTTTGTCAACGAAGCGTATATATTTACTGTTAAACATGAAACAAACGAAATTTCCAAACAATGGATATTATGATATTTATCTAACGTATAAAAAAAATAAAAAATAATAAATATATTAAATTTTCTGAATGAAAATAGTGAAACATAATGTTAGTTTTAATAATAACTTTGAACGCGATAGATAAGGATATCCGAGTTCCCGCCATTGAGTTGTATAGCGTGCGACGCGACTGTCCTTGTCTGACGCGGCAACACTGCGCGCGGCGACTCATTAGATCAGTCGATTGTTGGCCAGGACGCCGCATGGAGCTCGGGTGTAATACACAATATTCTGAATATCACGCAATGCCAATGTCATTCTCAATGTCATTGTCATTGTTTCTTGTTCTCGAATATTGCACATTTTATCCAATTTTCGTTGCGCGTCCTTTTCGTTTCGAGCGCCATCAATGTCGCCGCCATATTTGCTGCGTACTTCCGCCAAAGTCGTGGCGTCGTGCGACGCAGTTTAAGTTGACTTTCTCTGTTCCAAAGTTTTTCTGTTCGTTCTTGTGCCGCGAATCTTCGTAAACATAACGAAAACGTCGATTCCGCGTATTTCCGATATTTTATTCATGTTCAAGTTCACGGTGTCCTTGGCGTTTCGTAAATTATTGTTTGATCAAAGACGTTAAAATGTTATTTATATCTACTTTGTTATTTATTTTTACTTTATTCATCGTTCTTATAATATAATTAAATTTATGTCCTTTTCTAAATATTTCAAGTTAAAAAGAGACAAAAGAATGTACAAGTTCTGCGACTCCATTGGTTGACAAGGGAGTGTAACAGCAGAAACGTGTTTTGCAGAAACCCAAACAATAATTTACTTCTAATGTTTTCCGCGTTAAAAGAAAGTAAAGGGGGAAACTTGTTTGTTTACATCATTGCTTGGGTTTTCTTCGAAGTTAGAAGTAGCAATAAGAAATGGGCGTCACAGTGTAAGTTTCTTACTTAAATATTGATTTTTATTTTACGAGTTGTTTGAAATAAACAATCGGAATACCGGCTTTTTCAATAAAATAGGTTATAATTTTAAAAGATTAATATGGTGATTTTAATATGAAGATAAAAAATAATAAATGTCACAGATTTTTAATAAAGGATTGTGTTAGTAAAACATGTTTTCACTTTCATTCAAATATTACATAATTTAATTTATTAATTTAACTTCTTATTAATAACAATAATATGGAAGTTTTTATTCATTTCATTATTATTGTTACAAATATAATGTTAAAAAAATGTACAAGTTTAAATATTTGTTTCAATAATGAGCAAGGCAAAAGCTAATATTTTTATGTGCAAATGTCAAGTAAAAGAAATTCAAAAGTTTTAAAAAATCTTATTTGTTTATCATGTAATTATAATAATTATAATAAAATTTTAAAATATCCTGAAATGATTTTTAAAATACATTTTAATATTTTTTATTTAATCACAACATATCTTATGTGTGCTAATGTAGAACTTTTATAATTATTTATTTATTTATTTATTATATAATATTTAGTGCAATTGATTATTTTAATTATATAATTTAAATTTGTTTTTAGACTGCAACAATTTCCAATAACTGAAAATAGGACTGGACCTCAAACAATAGAATTTCTAGCAAAACGAATCAGTGCTTTGGGCGCCGTTCAAGCTGGATCATTTCTGGTGGATTGTGAAACTTATATGTCAGTTCCTCAACTCGGTGAGTGAAATAATTAAACAAACCATATTTATTATTTGTTATATAAGTTGTCCCAATAAGAATACAAAATTATATACAAATAATAAATACATAATTGTTTGTTTTTATTGGGACATCCATGAATCTAGAAAATTTATGTGCATATAAAAAAAGAAAGAAAAAATGGTAAACAGGAAGAGTTACAGAAGTTTATATATTAATCAATTTGTTTACTCTGTTTTTTATTTAAAATAACTTAGATTTTCATTTTTCATTTCATAATCTACTACAGCCATGATTATAGTACACTAGAATTTTTTATATAAAAATAAAAATTCAATACTCATGATTTATTATAATTATTTAAATATTTCTGAATAATGTTATTGGAATTGAAAATTCTTATATAAAAGAAACGAAAATTGAAAATATGAAACCACTTCTGTTTAGTTACAGTAAAAGGTACATTCATTTTTTTCTTTGTTTACCTTTGACATTTGGACAGGTTTTTAAAATAAAAACTGGAACTTATTTTCATTGCATCGTTCTATTTCACAGTAGTATATAGATATGAATTTATATATACAAATACGCAACGATTGATTTTACAGCACGTATGATTTTGTAATTAGTACGCGCGATCGACTCTTCCATTTACTTTCTACATAGATACAAAGGCGAAGTTTCAAAAAGTCATACAGGAAGAATATGAGCAGAAAATGTGTAACGCTGTAATTTGCAACGAATCAAAATACAATATAATTGTGTCTAGCAAATCATAAATTCAAAGCTTCAATATTAGTACAATAATAAATAAAATAATTTTTTCATTTCTTTTTTTTAGAAATATTTTTTTTTTATTTAGATGTGATTGAATATTGAATTTTTTGTAAATAAACGTTGCAAACTTTCTGCACATGGAAGAATGGGGTTTAGTGTATTCATACACAATACCTATATTTATTTATTTTTTTTTTGTTTTTCTATTTGTCTGCCCGTCGGTTTATTCTTATGTACAATTTTTTTTGTGACCACGAGGAAGATATTCGCGGGGTACTACATGCAGGCAGGATTAATAGTACATATACACTGTTAATCTAATTTCTAACATGTGTAATTATGAGTGAAAAGATTGCAATTTTAAAATTAAATTTCAATCAATTTTATAAAGGACGTTATTAACATTTATTTTACTAGCGAACATTAAAATATAGAACAATTTAGAAATATGAACATTTTTTTAAACGGAAATGAAGTTAAAATGCGAAACGCAGAAAAACAATGATAAAAAAAACGTATATTTATAGTGAATGAAAACAAAATTAATTATAATTTAAATCAAACTCCCATACGTTTCAAGTGAAAGTGAATTCGCTTCCAAATTTAATAAATTTCTTGCAAATGTAAATGACGTGAATTTCCTACACATGTGCAATCCGCTGATTTCTTCCATATGTAATCCAAGTATTGAACAAGTTTCTTCTTTTTGAATATTTGCTTCCTGTTACGACCGTTGATCGCCTATTTCATTAGATTTTTTGTCTCTTTTTCGTTATAAAAGGCATACGACTATAATGTTAGGCCTTGTGACACGATTACATTTTTTCTTGCTCTCGACACGGAGTAGAAATCTTCATTAGAGATTGAAATGAAGAACAAAATTAAGGTAAGTTTCTTAAAAGTGTGATTATTGTTGAGTAACAAGTTATGAAAAGAAAACCCTGTAATATTGATTATTACAATCAATTATTAGGTTTTGATCTTTCAGGACAAAGTTGTCTCGTTTGATCATAACGGCTTTAATTTTCGTTTTAGATTTTATAATGATAATAATAATAATATAAACTGCCTGCAGTTTGTTGCACACACGTTGGTTAATCGTTGTATTAAATAAGTATCTTAAATCTTTGTTCATATACAATTGTTTATAAATGAGTTAATGGTTTCCTGTCAAAAATACATATAAATACAGAAAAACATATTTTACAAAAGAAAATATGTAATTCTAAAATTCTAAAAAATTCTAAGTAAATTTGGTGAACAAATAAAAATAAAACAACAAAAATATGTAAGAAAATACAACATAATAGTTTAAACATGTTACAAAACATATATTTTAATATTTCTGCATTTTTTTATACTTTTAAAATTGTAAATATATTTATTTTATTCTTACCCAGAAAACTATTACTAAATTTTAAAATATCAAAGCAGTATTTTAGATTTATTAAAAACAAAAAGGTAGTATTAAGTTTGTTTAACTCAATATATTACTGTTAAAAACCGTGAAATATTTTATTTAAACTCTAAATACTACTTTTTTTTAATACTAAGTAGATGTAAAATACTGTTTTTACCGTAAAATTTAGTGACATATTTTTCTAAGTTTAACACGACAATCACGTTTTCGTGGATTATCTCTATGCAAAATACAATGTCTACATGGAAGCGACTTTGGGCATGAATATAAGTACCGTATTAAATCCATTATGTTTTCGAAATTTATAATTAAAATAAATATGCTGTACTGTAATGTTGCAAAGTGTTTAACAAATTATACTACAAGTTCTATAAACAAAAAGTTAGAGAAAAAGAATTCTTTAATATATACTGAACATTTTTTTTTTTTAATAGACTTTAGTAAATTTTTGTGAAAAACCAAATACATCCAAGAAAAAAATGTTATTTAATGGATCTATATATATTTTTAACAGGATTGTGCGTGTGGTTGTTTGTGACTCTACGTGATTGTGTGACTTATATACACATACATATTATTATGCACCTTACAATCAATGCTGCTTGTAAATGTCTATTCGATTGAAGACAATGAAATTGAGTTACAAACTAGCTAAACCTAAGCGTTATTACAAAAATATTAAATCTAGCAAGCGAAGCTACGCTCATTCTTCTCAGCGACCCTTTAGAAAATATATCACAAAATAAATTACAATATAAATATTGTTAGAATTTCAATGTTTATATTTTCCCCTCCTCTTTTCTTTTCTTATACTTGGCGGCGTTCAAAAGTAGCTTATTGTCATTGTTATAATCAGCTGGAAAACGTCGATTCGAAGGTGCAAAATTTCCCAAGTTTTGGAGTTGAAAATTAATTTCTGTCGAGAAAGTGAAAATAGTCAGACCAATATATTTTTCCTATATTGTATTATACTTATTACTTTATATTATATTTATTAAAATTTGTAATACATTTTTTCTGTTATATTCTTTTCCAGCATATTTTATCAAAATATTTTAATAATGAATAAAATAAAAAATAAAATATGTTACTTTTGAGTATAGTAGAAACATTTTTCGACCTTTCAATTCACGGATGTTTTTGTTTCCGACATTTCCACCTGGAAATATTTTCAAATCCAAAACTCATGTCACATTAATAGAATAAATTCCAAGCCAAAGTCTATGTTGAAAATGATTTTATTCAATAACTTATTGGGACTTATAATAAAGCTCCATATTTTATTGTCAGAGAGAAACGGTAGACGTTGTTAATCTAACGGTTGAGCCGATAATCATAGGGCTTGATTCGCCGATAATAGTTCAACAAATATTTAACTTTAACTTGCTCCAGTTTGTCGTACGCATTGTTTGTAATGCGGAATTTTCGGTTCCCGCCAAAGTAAATGAACGGTTTCGCACTTCGCTCAACGACAATTGAGTGCACTTAACAATTAGAATTTGCTTTTCATAAAATAACAAAAAAAACGTTAGCATTTCCAACAATTATTCATGAATAGAAATTTAAAAGAAAAGATTTTTCATGTTTTAATATTCGTTATAAAATTAAAGCTAAACTTTAGTTTTTTTATAATTTTGTGCAATAAAGTAAATGTACTAAGTAAAAGTAATGTACTTTTTTATTTCTCTAGATTATTTTTGCAAAAATTACCATTTTGAATGCGGAAGAATTTTATTTTATTACATTTTCATTTGTTTATAAGTGTTGAAAATTTTAAGCATGTTAAACAAGTTAAAGCTAAGCTAGACGACAAATTAAATTTTCAAATAGGTTCTGCTAAAGTATAAAGGCTATTCTGAGCTTTGGTGTCGTGTTAGAGAAGTGCCTTGAACTTTCGTTGAATTATTATTAGGTTTTTTTCTCCTTTTTTAATTCAAGTAGATTCGGAAGTAGATTTTTAATTTTTGAATCATATAATTTCTACGTTTTTATTTCTGTCATTTGAATCTTGAAATTTTTTCAAGTTCAAAACTCAAAGCATTTTATCACACGAAAAATGTCACGCACATACAATTTTGGAATAACTTCTTTATTTTTTTAAATGTGTTAAATTTGTAAGAATTTCTAGTTGGAAATGATGTTGAAATTGTTCTTAATTTAAAAATCACGAAGAACAAGTAAGAAAATCAAAGCACCTCTCTTTTTGCATCATAGCTTCGGCGACTTTGCCTTTATATAGCACTTGTGAATCTATCAAGCGACTTTCGTTACAATTCAAATATACTGCTACGGATACTTAGTCGATCGTGTATTCATTAATTTGCAGACAATAGTAATTATAGCTTCTTTTATTTATACTTATTTTAGTACGTTTAGATGTTTGACGTTGAAATGTTCAATTCACAGAAGTGCACGGTGCAGATTTTTTATTTGTATGTAATGTTCCATTACCTCAATTATACCTAAGTAATAATTGTGCTTTGAGCTAAATTAATAATTCGACTAGACTCAGATTTAGTATCGACAATAATTACTCTTGATTAATACCTATAATTATATTTTACTTTCGACAAGTAAATGATTCATTTTACACACGTAGAATTAAACTTTAGTTTGAATACATTTTTTTGTGGTTTTCAGTTTTATTTCCTAATACTGAAAAATTTAAAATATTAGAATAGTATAGTTGTAATGCTCAAAAATTTTTTCCTATCATTAATATTATTCTTACTATTTATCATTATTATTATCATTATCATTTTTAATATCATTGATGCTTTATTGTCTTGTTTTGTTTTCTTTGTCTCACTGAAAAGTAGATGTAGATTCACGATTTCGATACTAAATCTGACACACTTGAGCATAGGGTCTTTTTTAAAAAATGACTGTAATCGACGCAATACTTTTTGCGAATGACGTATCAATATGGAAAATAATGTACATTGATTATTAGTTAACACAAATCTTTATTCAACGGTCAGGTCAATCAATTTTATTGCTATTACCTTTTTTTATGCGTCAAGTTTTACGTATATACAATGACTGTTTAAAGCTTTTTGATTATATATTTTCTTTAGTTTTTTTATATCTGCTTTAAAGTAGATTATAAAAATATATCGTTAAATAAGTGGGATTCAAAAGAACGACTCGCCTTTTTGAACGAAGATACGTGCCGGCACTTCGGCAAACGATATTTATTGTCTTGTTTTGTATAACGGTACTTTGATTGAAAAATATATGTGGAAGAAAATTCATTTAATATATTTCGGTACTCTTTTTTTTTCCTAATATATGTTCTCCTCTTATTAATTTATATTAAAAAATAAATAATTCGTGTGAAATTCGCCTCGGATTTCATATTCTTTGAACGTAATATTGTATAGGGCTGCAACAACCAATGCGGTTTGTTTTTAATACAAGGAAGAAGTTTACAACTCTTTTTTTCCTTAAAGCAAATTTCATTTCCAAATGAATGTCAATGATAAGAAGTCAAAAGTTAAAAAATAAATAAAATAAAAATCTCTATCGGGGTTCTAATGAAAAAATGAGTATTTTTCAAAGAACATTTTTGTTTTCAATTCAGTGAATTGGTTCATAAAAAACGTTGTAAATTTCTTGTACACTTTTAATAAAGGTAGTCAAGAAGCTTTGAAAGTTGGCACAATAATGTCCAGTTTTTTGCTTATTGTGCCACCTTTGGAACTTGAAATATATTAATAATCGCAAGAAGATCGCTTGATATCACGGGAAATTGGTAACAAGTTACTCTTAAGAATCGCAACGCTTTGTCCTAAGATATGACATGGAGATATGACCGTGGGGTATAAAAGATATTTCCTATAAATATGTATACAGAGGCATTCTTGACCGCAAGAGTTGAAGCCTTTCGACCGCGCATGCGCGTGCAAACGCGCGCGGCAAGATTCAGGAAGTCGACTTTTGTTTTTATTGTAATAATAAATTAAGCCGCTAGGATCAAGTTCTTGAAACGTTGGTAATCCTAAGTGAATTTCATTACAATGATAATTCACCGATGAAAATTTTTACACGACGTACGAGCTATAAGTTAAACCTTTTTTTTTTTTAATTTATTTGGTAACTCCCATTTAAGGCTTTTGACTTTGCTTTACAAAATTAAAGAAAAAATAACCTTTAACTAATTGAAAAATTTAAATAAAAATGCATACCACGAAATACGTTGAAGAATCGATTGATGTGAATTAATAATTAATTCAAACCGTTGAAAGTTGATATAGAAAATTCTGACTCTGAAAATTCAAAGTCAGAAATCCGTCTTACGTGACGGCGCTTTGAGAGTATAGCTATTTATTTCTAAGTAATTTTATAATTGTACAAGTTTATATCATTCATTTCTCCTTAGTCATTAACACGTTTCTTACACGATAACTATTTTAACAAAGATTTTTTATCCGATCGCTATTTGAAATCGTTTTCGTTGCGGTATTTGACGAGTAGCTTGCATTTTTTCACATTTACCGTTAGAAAACCAAACGTAACGTTAAAGAACTTGCTCCAAACAGTTTTGCATTCTTTACATGTTGTCTACAAACTATATAAAAATATAAAATATAAATACGATTCTAAAATTTCTTCTTGTTTTAAGGTTTTCTTTTTCGCTGTCATTCGCGCGCTTGAAATGAAGGGGTGCGTTTAATTGCACGGGATTCCCATTGGTGTCTCATTACGGATAGAACGTAGGATAATCGTCAGCCGTTAATGGCAGCGAAGCCACGCTGATGCGACAGATTTCTTTCACAGTTAGCGCGTTATTTGCGTAGTTGTCGGTTGAAAAACTTTGTTTCCGAATAATTTTCCATGCCAATTGGCAGTGGTTATCGTTCGGATCACAGTCAGGTTCATTTTCCGCTGCCAGAGAACGGTATATTTCGGCCCAGACGTTCGTTTTGTTCGCAATTATGTTTAGGAAGTTTGTCTTGTTGATAAATCAACGATTTTTAATTTGAATGAATTAAATTAATTTGAAATGTGAACTGATAGAACCAAGTAGTAATAGTATGTTACTACTGAGGGCGCCACTGCGCCACGTTATTTGATAGACCATAAGAGCGGACTATAAATTGATAGTTTCCGCTCGAGGGTTGTTAAGATGCAGTTAGTTGCACTTTTATCCTCTCCCAAGGTACGTAAAAGTTATTGAATAGTACGAGATACTAGTTAAATGATAAAGTAGAAAGTTGTATAATTTGAGTAGTAATTTCTTCTATTATATACTAGTAGCTTTTATTATTTGGTTCTTTCAGATGGTAACTGCAGGTTGATAATATAATATAACTGCTGGTTCGCCATTGGCAACCGTGTAGAAAAGTGATTGTTCTTGTGCGAAAAGGTACCCTTTTCTGCTTTTCAAAAAGTATTTTAAAATCCACAGTTGGAGCAACAAGTCAATGATATGACTATTTATATTAAATTAAGGATATAAAGAGCAGATTTTTACTTAAAAATGACAAAAAAGACTCATTGTTTTAGTTTATTAAGAAGATTATGATTAACTGTGTTCATTTTGAAGAATGATTGTATAATTTTATTCAAGTTTTTATTCGTTGATTTATCAACGTTTCAAAATTTTCGCTTATTTTACATCATTGCTGAAAAAAATAAATTCCCTTTTTTCAAATTGTTTTTAATCAACTGTTTGATTTTGGTTAAAAATATCTTTTGGATGATCTGATTGTTTTGACTGATTTTTTGAAACAACTTTTTTCAACGTTCATGTCCTACTTTCTCCAATATATTGTCTCTTCGTTCATTGTCCGACAATGAATTTTTTTTTTTATTATTTATAAAATCATGGCCTACAATTAAAAGTACACGTTTAAAAACGAATTTCAAAACATCCTTCGCTCTGTGTATGATTTCAAGCTCCTTGTTAATCATTTCAACATTTTGGCAATGCTTAAGTATTGTCGAGAGTTCCTTAAATTTAATCCTAATGAAAGCTGTCTGTTAGTCTTGCCCTGCGTCGACATATTTTTATTTTATTTTGAGTAGCGACATTGTCGACAAGTGCACCTCTTATGGCTTACTGGTAATCTTTGATTAATCAGTCAGGGTTTTCCACAAAAATGTTTTTTTTGCCTTGCCAATCTTTTGCCTTAAAAACCATTCTCACATTGTTTGCTTTTTTAAAGAAATTCTCATTGCAATTCCTTTCTAGTCATAAACGTTAAATTCACTGAAAATATTAACCAAATAGTTGTGTTATGTTGAACTTTTGAAATGAAAATCCAAAAAACCATTTTTCGTGGAAAACTCTCTTCGCCTCGCATAATAGTTTACAATATTTATAAATATTTACAGTTAATATTGTCCTTTTTAGTCTGAGACTGATGTCCCTCCACGCCTCGCCGGGACAATGATTCCCGAGGCAATACAAAATTCTCATGGAGAAGTTCCTTAAAGCTTTGTTAATTCCATAGTGCCTGATAATTTCACTCGCATTGTTTAGCATCGAATTAGGACGAAATTGAACGGAGCTTGGAGCAATTTCGAAGCACGACGAAATGTCGAAAAAAATCTTTTGGGAAAGATGCTGACCTTAAAGTGTACATCATAGATGTAGCTGTACAATTTCCTTTTTCGAATCAAGACAATATTTCTACGTTGTTTGAAATTCATCGTTAATCCGAGTGCAAGTTGGTAACATTTATTTTCCTTTTTTTTAATGCACTGAATTGAAAAAAATATAGTTTTTTGAAAAATTAATTGCAGGACTCTAACCATATTTAGAATATTTTAAGATGAAAGGTATAATATTTTTTTTAGTAAAATGATTAGGTATTTTGGTAGTATTATAATTATAAAATATTGAGTATAAAATGAAGCTGAAATTGTGATGAGATATAAGTTCCGTACGTAAATAAAATACAAGTTAGAACTTGGACAAATTTCCTTAAAAATATTCTAATATTTCCCATTTAAAAATTCCTTAATTATAATCAAAAATATCATTACTGAGTTAATTGACTACTTTGCCTTATTTTTATCATTTTGTGTCATATATTCAACAATTCATAATCAAAATTTGTATAACAATTGTTCTAAGTCCGAACTTGTATGTTATGTATGCATGCAACTTCTTTTTCATAAATTTTGCTGGAAAAGTAATTTCGAGATTTATTGAAATGGTTTACTAATTTAATAATTTATTATTTTAAAACGAAAAAGGTTTTAATATACATGAAGGACATGATCCTGTCATTAAAAACGAACTAGTTTTGGTATTGCTTTGAAAATTTAGTGTTAGAATAAAACAACCGTCGATAGTGAGAATATATTAAAAAGTAAGCATCTTTTTAATCCAAACATTAGAAGACATTTATGTTGGAATTGTAACTTCATTTAAATTTTGAAATGGTTTGTCCTAGCTCCGAAATGATGATATTGTATTTTTGTTTTCTTAGTGATATAAAACTGTTGTTTCTTTCTTGATGTGATATAGTGATATGTACATCCTGAGTACATCTTGTTCCTACTGATTCATTCGTAATATCTTGTTCTTTGTCCCGTGTTTATTGTTATTTATAATTAAATATTTTACTTTACGTAACGAGCATTAAATCATCGTGTTGCGAAGAAGGCACGACGCATGGAAGATCTGCCTTGGATTTGTTGCGAAACGTTATCATCTTTTGTCTAGTTCTTTCTCTTTTTAACTTTTTCTTTCTTAGGCCGATTTTGAGAATCGAGCGACATGATAACTTGTAGCTGCGATAAATGCAAGTGGGTTTTCGTTTTTATTTTACACTCTCGAAACGCTATTTTAAACTCAGAATTCCAGACTCTGAGTGAAAATATTAATTTTTTTTATTAGAATATGAAATTCCAAGTCGAAGTGTAGGTTCCGATCCAAAAATAAAGTTTCAACAGTGCAAATGAGCGATCACCTCTTAAAATTTTGTAGGCCTTTACACTTGATCGATTATGCGCAAACATTTTTTTAAACTGGATTGTTCTGTTATTTCTGACGGTTTTCGTACTTTAGAGCAAGCAAATTTATTGCTTGATTCGTACGAAACATTAATGATTCTTAATTTACGAACGTGACGAAAAATCGTAATATCCTTCATCATTCAGTGAATTTGTAAAATATCTTTCGCATTTAAGACGAGAAATAAATTTAAATAATTGAAAAAAAAGGAAAAAAAATAGAAACCAAAGATAAAATTATAAAAGACGATTTTATTATAAAATCTTTAGCGGCGTGTGCTGTCTGTAAAATAAAATTTACAATTGTACATCAAATTTTGAAACTCAAAACTTTTTACAACGAAAGCATGCAATAATGCCTACAAAAATGCGGACTTCCATAAAAACGCACAGTTCCTTAATGTCTGAAGCATTTTGCAGGACGGCTATTTTCCGTCCGACACTGGCAAGACACGTTCTCTCGTACATTATAATTAAACAAAACAAATATTCTAATTGCTATAGTTATATACAAACATTAGAGACTGTACATTTATACACATATTCGATATGCGTTCTGTTCAGCGACACGTCAATGCTCTTCTTCGATACCATTTAAGTCGACGGACGTGAAACAAATCTTGAAAAGACTAATGTTATACATTAAAGCATTGATGACAATCAATCGCAATAAAATAAAATTGAATGAAAGAAAAGTTTATCGCCAATGACTTGCTTTAGACATTTGGTAAAAGGTGATTTTTACACTCAGTTATCACTTCTTACCAGCAAAAGGAAGATGATCAGCTTTTGATACGTAATTCAAAGTTGGAAAAGTGTAAAATGGAACAAAAATGCAACAAATATTTATAAACAAAGCAAGCATCGACAAAACAACGTTGTAAAGACGTTGAAGGGACTTCTTCGGTATCGAAGAAGTGCTTTGAAATATCACGCGGCTTGTAAGTACTGAAGTTCCGCTGGCACTCGGAAGGTGGAAGCACTCGTGCTCGGTCTCAGAGCAGGAGTGGGACAAAACTGAAGATCGGTGTCTGGATCTGACATCACAAGTAGCAAGTCTTGTAATAAATTAAAGCTACGGTATCCTTGCCGTAAACGCGATACTCTTTTTCATACCGGACCTCGCCGGGCACCACGCGCTCGGACGAAACGTTGTTGGTGGCCATCCTTCGGTCTAGCCGAGCGAGACTGCGACATAACCTGGCGTATTTCTCGTCGAGGTCGCTGTTGTCGCGGCAGTCGAGGGCGGCGATGGTGGAGCGCCCGGGTCCGGGGTCTCGTTCAAGGATCGCCTCAATTTCGAGGTCGGTTAGGTCCTGTAAGCTCTTGGGGTATCGACTGATGCGCCGTATATCCGCCAGATGGATCTGCTCTTCGAAAAGAGCGCGCTTGCGCGCGGGCAACGTCCGGTAGGGGCGCTGCTCGAGTGAGTAGTCGCGCCGCGAGCGGTGGCTCCTCCTG
>JABFOV010004457.1:0-13919 GCA_022817685.1 Aradophagus sp. ZL-2020 | reverse complement strand
TTGTAACATTTATAAAATAAATCTGTTTAATTTATAACTCTTCTATGTCTTTATTTTATATCTACCTCTCCCCGTTATCCGCTGGGGCCGAATAAGATTAACGACAATGGAATAGTGATTCAGGCAAGTTCCTACATATAAATTTGTATTAATACGTCACACGGGCATCAAGGCCGGCTTTTTTCAGATGTAAAACATACTGGAAAAAGGTTTTTCTCTCTATTCTCTCTTCTTGTGTCAGGTCATCACTAATAAATAAATTAGCTTTTTTTTAATGACTGTAGTCGGCCGAACACTTTTCGCTTTTCATGTCTTGAAATAAATTTAATCATAATTCCACGTTTCCCTGGAGTTATTCCGAGGCGAAACATTGGTTGTCTGGGAAATTATGTAATATCACATTTTTTTCTCTTAACTCATCTCGGTGACGACTAATTTGCGTTTTCAAAGACAAGACTTTATTTTCTAATGCCCTGACACTAGAATTGAGTGTTTTTGATCAACCGAGGATTGTTCCATAAATGCAATAAATTTGGAATTGTCTGAGACGATCTTACTCATTGATTCTCTAATTTCCCCAAGAACCTTCGTCTGCTCCTCTGGATTCATTGTGAATGGAAAAACAAAAAGTTAGCAGTTCGTTTCCTCTAAGTTACAATTAAGTGAGAAAGACACCGGGAAAGCGAGCACTTTATCAAATACAGCGTAGCGTTTACAAACACGTCCGATCGGCACGACTGTCAGAATGAGACATAACCCTTCAATAAAATACCAAAACACTAAAAGACAGATTGCAGTGTATAATGAAGCATTACATCGAAAATGGGAAGCAGGCCCAAGAGAAAAGTGAAGGGGATAGGAGATCCATGAAGAATTCGGACAAGTTAAGAGCAGTATCATCAAAACAATACTTCGAGATGAAGGACACTACTGACGCGAAAGAGTCCCGGATTGCCGATACGTCGCCAGTGATTTGTGTGTCGCTAAGCTGTCGAGCATGTATAATGGAATTGCTCTGCCCCAACTCAAGATGAAAGAAAGTTATTTCCGCTAAGTTTTCAACACTGAGTTCAACATCGGCTTCGGATCTCCACGCACGGATACTTGCTCCACCTGTATTCGTCTGTCCGAAGAAATAAACTGCTTAACCAGCTCAAGGGAGACAGAAAAACTGTGTGCAGAGCTCGACCTTCATGGAAAAGAAGCAAATCTTTTTTATGCATTTTTGAAGAAAAAGAGAATTGGGCTCGAAATCGTTAGTTCCGATTGCGAAAAAAATCTGCCCGTACTAAAAGTTCCAGATCAAGTAGCATATTATACTCGACAGCTTTCTTTGTAAAATTTTTGCGTTATTATAAGATCTTCGGCTGATTGTTTAAATAAACAAAACACTTTTTGTTATGTATTGTTAGAGTCATAACATGCTACTGGAGCAAACGAAATTGCGTCTGTACTTTTTGTCAAACATTGCGACTTAGATTATAGCCACGTCAAAACACTTCGCTTAATATGTAATGATTGTGTGGAATAGAATGAAAACACTATAATTTTTGGAATGGTTTTATTTTGCTAGATCGACACGCTCCATGGCATGTTAAGAGAGTTAAGTTAATTTATCCAGTCACTGGTCATTCTTTCTTACACGCGGATCGTGTATTTGCGCAAATCAAAAAGCAGTTAAGGAAAAGAGACACAATTCTGAGTCCCGAAGAACACATAGAGTTAATACGTAATTATACTGTTCTTTAAGTTGGAGAAGACTGGCAAGTCAAAGATTGGAAATCAGAGATTTCAAATATATTAAAATCGACAAATCAATTAAATTTCGAAATCAGTTAGTGCAAACGCCTTATTGTCAGTCGCTCAGATAATAAAATCACATGCCAAGGTGAAGTCGATTACGTGAGAAACGACAGTCAAAATTTATAAATTTTGAAAAAAGTAGAGTTTTACCGTCACATAAGACCACAAGTCCATACCAGTGGGACAACAAAAAGTTCAAGTTGCTAAGCTTGATGAGGAAAAAAAGTTGTTAAACACTTTGGTACGAACTGGGCGTGAAATTCGAAATAGAAGATGTACAAAAGCCTCTTGCATAAATACCATTTACATTAAACTTCCGCGTATTCTATAATTTACTCACTCTTTTGTTGACTGTTTTCATCGATTGTTAAAATATTTATTACTGTAATTTATTTAATGTTGCGGTATATTCATAAAAATATTCGTCTTCGTTTAAAAATGGAACACCATGTATAATGTTTATAAAACGTTGATTATGAAGTTCGAATACATGTTGATAAAAATTGTTAAATAATATTATTTTCATAAAAATAAGAAATTTATTAGAATTATTACAACGTTTGTCATAATTAAAATAAAGTTTCAGATCTTTTTACTGTTAAAAAATTTCAAAACACGCCAAGTCTCACATTTCTATGTTCAAATCTAGCTATGTCCATGGTTTTCTTTTCAAACACCGCCAAGTCCAAAAGTCCTGCGTTTTTATACTCTCTGAAATCAAACAAAAACATATTTATATACATGATTTTAAACAATTTTTAATAATATCAATATAAAGTAATTGCTGCATTTTTAATTTTATTATTTTCAAACTCGTTTTTGTATTTTTTTTTTTAATTTTAAAATGTGGACTTGACGAGTTTTGCATCTCAGCTTTTCATATTTGAATGAATGTACAATTTTTTTGTACACCACAACGGCTATTGAAATTTGACATTTTTTTAGCAAAACACATTTATCTATTTTGTGGGTTAAGAAAGGGTGATGAATGGAAACAAATTAAACGCAATAAAATTACCAAATACGAGAGTGTTTTTATTTTATGAAATGACAAGAGACATTAATTTTCGTTTAAAATTTCCCAAGTTATCTCGGTTTGAATGATGGTATTTTTTAATGAAATCTTACTGTCGCATTTTTTCCGCCAGTGTACTTAATTTATTCATTTTAACGCATGTGCGATTTTAATCGCTGCGTACGACCGCAACTATCGTGGAAAAGAATGTCGGAAACTATCGTGCGGTGAGTTTCAAAAGCGCAAATCGACCCGAATTGTTATTCAAAAGCGCACATTCAAAATATTTACAAGCGCAAATTGAAAATAGTCAAAAGCGCAGATATATATATATATATATATATATATATTTTCTAAAGCGCAACTGAATTTCTTCAGTTGTTCAGATGGCAGGGATCACCGACTGGGGTTAGATTAGTTCACAAATATATTGATGACATTTTCATTAGTACTTGTAGAGGTAAATGCAAAAATTTTTAAATATTTGCTTATGTATAATAGAACATTGGTATTGGAAACTTAAATTTATCTTCGACGGCAATATGGCGGCCACGAGGGTACAGCCTTGACCAATCCCAAGGTGGTATCTGTCACTGGATTGGCTGTACCCTCGTGGCCGCCGTATTGCCCGGGAAAATAAATTTAAGTTTCCAATACGTGGGTTATACATATAGAATATGAATAATAATATTTACAATGCTACACGGTAAAATAATTCAAGATTTGTTTTGGTCAAATACGATAGAAGAATAGAAAATTCGTGAAAATAGATTTGACAATTAAATTCATACAAAGCAAAATTGTTTTTTCTATTTTAAAGTAAAAAACTCTATATCCAAGGTGGCAAAACGTTTACAGAAATAGTATAACAGGGCAAAAATAAGAAACGGTATTATTTTTTAAAAAATTGTTCAAAAATTTCTTACTTTTTATAATCGTTGCAGAACGATATTTACGCTATATTATAAACTGTCTTATTGAAAAGATTTTTCAATTAAAGATATTGTGTTTATCATTATTTTTCAATTTGCGCTTATCGACATTTCAAAAGTTGCGCTTATGAATATTTGGAGTTTGCGCTTACGACATAGGGTAAAAAAACTAACTCGCGCTTTTGATATGCAGCCCTATCGTGGTGGTGAGGAAGGGGGAGAAACTGATTCCGAGGCTGTGACAGACGAAACGACAGCGACGGCTCCAGCATGCGGTAAAAAAAAAAAAAGGTTTGGCGCAAAAATTTAGAGAAGGTAATATTTGTATAGTCAATCGGGGATATCGTGATTTTAAAGCTTATCTGAAAGATCTCGGAATTAACGTTAAAATACCATGTCCTTCACCACCAACATGACGACACTTCACTAAGGAGGAAAGTAATGAATATCATTAATTCACAAAAGCCAGCTTGATGGTGATTAAAACTCGAAATGAACATAAATTTTTAATAAAGTTATACATATGCTTCACGTAAACCATCTCAGAAATGTCCATTTCATTGCTCTTGTACTAATAAATAAACGCTTTCTTCTTGCTGACCAACGACTACAAGCAGAATGTTAGCAAGAAGTTGCCAACCTGATGTTGTACGAGCAAGAGTGAATGTTGATATTCAGTGCATGAGAAACCCCGAATTTACATAGAGCTGAAGTTCCGCACGTTCTTGACACGAGAATTTTTTTTTCAGACTGGTCTGCAAGTCGGTTTCCAAGCAAGTTTGAGACTCCCCCTGCACCATTTCTATTTTTTTCTTTTCTATTCGATATTATATTTACCAATCACTATTTCCCCCCACCCGGCAGGATGAAGGCACCTGCAAGTGACACGACATTTTCGCACTATAGAATTTGCCCGTAGACTCGTAAGTTGCGACCGGACCATGGCTCCTACCAACCTGCAAATGGTTTCCCAGCATGTATGAGACCCCCCTGGAATGTCAAATAACCATTTTCCCCAGCCCGACAGGATAAAGACACCTGCAGGTGACACGGAATTTTCGCGCCATGGCATTTGCCAGTGGACTCGCAATTTGCGACCGGACGATGTCTCCGACCGGTCTACGAATCGGTTTCCCATCAAGTTTAAGACCCCCCCTGCAATTAAGACCCTCTCTGTAGTTGTTTTGTCAAATTATGTACACAATGTTTATGCGCCCGACTCGAGAAATGGTCCTATGAACGCGGCTTGATAAATGAATCCCAGAATGGTTTCAGACGCTGCATTGATTGGTATTGATATATATTAGGTGTACAACTTTGCTTCCGCGGTTACTTCATAGATGGCTGTAGCATCATCTATTAATCGGTATAAGTAGATCGACTATGTCACACGGTAAACTTGCACATTGGTAAACAAAGCCGCAATATCATAATAGTGGAATTTTGATTGCATTATAACTTTATTCTCGATTGGAGATATCAAATTATATGTCAAATACTCGTCATTTGCGGGAAGTCTTGATTTTTTGTTTTCATTTTAAAAAATCTGCGGCTGAGACTCATTGAATGATCTCAAACACCTATGGTGAGGCAACTCGTAGTGAAAGAACATGTCAAGAGTGGTTTTGACGTTCCAAAAAGGGTGATTTTAACATCGAAGACCGTCATGGTGGCGGAAGATACAAAAATTTTAAGAATTTGGAACTCAAAGCATTGCTTGATGAAGACTCATGCCAAATGTAACAGGAGCTAGCAAAATCATTGGAAGTTATGCAGCAAGCTATTTCGAAACGTCTCAAAGGCATGGGAATGATTTAGAAGCAAGGGAATCGGGTCCCTTATGAGTTGAAGCCGAGAGATATAAAACAACGTTTTTTTGCTTCTGAACAGTTGCTTCACAGGCATAATCGGAAAGGATTTCTGCATCGAATTGTGACCGGAAACGAAAAATGGGTTTAGTACGATAATCCTAAGCGCAGAAAATCATGGGTATGCCCGGACATGTCTCCACGTCGATAGCCAGACCGAATATACATGGTGCAAAAGTTGTGCTCTGCATTTGGTGGGACCAGCTCGGTGTGATATATTATAAGTTATTAAAACCGAGTGAAACCATCACAGGACATCGATATCGAACGCATTTGATGCGTTTAAGCCGGGCATTGAAGGAGAAACGGCCACAGTACCAAGACAGACACGACAAAGTTGACCTCCAGCATGACAATGCACGTCCACATGTTGCAAAACCCGTTCAGACATACCTAAAAACGCTGAAATGGGAGGTTTCACCCCATCCGCCATACTCTCCAGACATTGCTCCTTTCGATTACTATTTGTTTCGATCGATGGCACACGGTCTGGCTGATCAGCACTTCTATTCTTACAAAGAAGTCAAAAGTTGGATCGATTTGTGTATCGCCTCAAAAGATGCATCATTTTTTCGAGATGGGATCCAAAAATTGCCAGAAACACACACGTTGAACCACACATTTTTTTCTGCGCGGGAAGATGGAGAAAAGTAGTGGAAAGCGACGGACAATACTTCGAATCATACCCGGGTGGAGAAACAAGTCTGGCATTAGTTTGGCATCAGTCTAGTATCAAGTCTGGATCACAAGCGCGAGCCAGCCTTTTGCCATATTATTTTGTCTGGCAACGACATGGCATATACCTGGCAAGAGGCTGGCTCGCGCTTGTGATCCAGACTTGTAACTTTTTCGCACGGGTAGGTATATAATAACTTTTTTAGAATACAGCTTAATATTTTAGAAAAAATACGCGGAAGCAATGTTGTACACCTAATATATATTATATATCATAATATATATTATATTATATATTGTATATTATATTATATATTGTATATTATATACATTATACTTGCAAATCTGAAGCCAGAACACTTGGAACATGTGCTCATGTAGCGAATGTATTATGCAGATATCTTAAGTCACTGTTTAACTTGTAACGCGTTACCGTTAAGTTACTTGCTACTAAAAAGTAACTCGTTACCGTTACCATTATTTAGCGTCAAAAAATGTAACGCGTTACTCTTTCGATTAATTTCTTTCAAAAATAACACGTTAGCTTTCCGTTACATGATGCTAAAAAATATAATGCGTTAGAGTTACGTTACATGATGCCAAAAAGTGTTAAACACGTTATTAATACCGTTACTTGAAAATAAAACTATTACTAAGTGAAGAATATCATATCATACGTACCGTAAAAGCGGGTAAAGCTGGACGAGCTTATGAAGCTGGACAAAAGTGTTTCATATACTATTAATTTAGTAAACATAAATACTGCCGGTACTATTATGTTGTAAGTCTAGTCTTTAAAATGCTTATCATATAAACACAATAGTACCGGCAGTATTTATGTTTACTAAATTAATCGTATATGAAACACTTTTGTCCAGCTTCGTGAGCCCGTCCAACTTTACCCGCTTTTACGGTATTACAATTTAACATAACGATTGCAGAAAGGAAATCATATCATTGCATCATAATTAAAATTAAAAAATGGTTTATAGAGTAAAAGCGTTTATATATGTGGGATGCCGAAGGAGGATTTTTGGGTTTCCCGCTCAAAGTTGTAGATGGCGCTTTACCGTCAGCTGACGCGGCCACCATCAATGGAGAGCGGCCGGAAAAGGAGTTCAGTTCTGAATGAGATTGCGAACAGATAAAGTTGTCGGTAGAATCGTTATTTTGTATAATCTTTCTTTTTAATAAATATTGTTAATTCGAAATCTGACGTTGACACGATCCTTTTTGGACTTCCCACATTATTTGGGGGCTCAGCCGGTATGAACGAATAACGAGCTAAAAAAGGAAAACGAAGCGGCCACAACTACCATAAAAGATTAGCCGCCATCTTTTTTTTAAGACTGAAAAACGAAACGTATCTGAGACGAGGATTCAGGACTGAGGGCAAACCATTTTCAGTACTTTACGACGAAGGGGCGCCAAGGCGAACGAGATAAGGTGGGAAGCGGTAACGACGAAACACGTGACGACGAAACGACGCAACTACTTGTAACGGACTGGAACGCAGTAAGACGAAACTTGCAACGACGGTGCAAGACGCGCAGCAGAGTTAAAAAAAAAAAAAAAAAAAAAAAAAACAGGAACCTACGAAAAATTTAATCGCAGTGGTTTAATAAGACGCCCAAGCTAAGACGCCATTTCTTTGTTCAATTCGGTCACGCAACGACCATTTTGGAAATCAGACGTGCGATAATCTGATTGGACAAGTGAATTAGAACAAAGCTGTTCAGGTAAAACAAGATTAAACGTGATTTTCTTTTGATTTTAAACAAAATAACGTCGTTGGGAGCGATTAAAATTATCAACGATAACAACAACAGCACCTGTAAAAGCCATAAGGACTCTACACAAATTAATTTTTGAGATTGTGCCAGTCGATAGAAAAAATCGACAACGACTACGGGAATTTACTGGCTTTACGTTTGAGCCTGACTCTCCCGATCATGAAGCAAAAATTGCATTTATAAAGAAAGAATTTACTTAAGCGAATTTAGGTGCAATTTGTAGTATTCTATGCATAGAAGTAGGCACGAAAGAAGAAATGGTTACTGAGATTTGCTATTATTTATTGAATTTGAAAAAATTAGTAGAAAGAGTAAAAGTAGAAGAGCAGAGCATAAGAGGAGAAAATAGTGACTATGGAGACGAAGAAGATATCAATGGTGAGGATGACGAGAATGATGATTATGAAGAGGAAGATCACAAAACGAGGCAGAAGACTTCGAAACTTCGAAGAAAATCTGAGAAGCGGAGTGTGAAAAGCAACAGCGGAAGTGACGAAAGCGATACAGATTTGATACCTGCTGCTCATCAACACCGATTTGGATTGACGTTTCATGACATCGAGGGTTCGCTGAGACAATTTTATGGGACCAGCGGATATCCAGTGAAAAAATGGATTGCGGAATTTGAAGAAACGGCTACCATGATGGAGTGGGACAACAAAACTTTTTATTCAAGGTGAAAAAGGGATTAAGTCGTGGAATTCGTTGAAGAGAGCTCTGAGAGAGGAATTTCATCTTCAAGCAAGCAGCGCAGAACTACATAAGTTGTTAGGTAAACGACAAAAGAAGAAAGAAGAATCAATACAAGAATACTTTCTTGTGATGAAAGAGATAGCCAGTAGAGGAGACATTGACGAAGATTCCTTGATGCAGTACGTGATAGATGGAGTGGATGATGACAATGGAACAAAGCTTCTATTGTATGGCGCCGAAAATTTGAAGAAGTTCAAGGACAAGATGAAGCAATATGAACGTGCAACAGCGAGAGCCGCTGTGAAGAAAGACTCTATGAAGAATCACAGAGAACAGATGAAACACCAGAGTATAAAGAATAAAAGTGAAGGTGGTATGAAAAATAAAAGTACTTCAAAAACAGATGGAGATGCGGAAGTTTCGTCTGTAAAGTGTTACAACTGTGGTAAGATCGGCCATAAATCAGGTGATTGTCAACATAAAGACAAAGGGAAAAAGTGCTTTAACTGTATCAACTTCGGCCACATCGCAGCAGAATGTACAAAAGAAAAGAAGAAAGACCAGAAGAAAACTATAAGTATAAACATTGAATCGAAAACCATCATGAACAATTATAAATTTAAAGATGTTGAATTATGTAATAGAAAAGTACGAGCACTTATAGATTGTGCATGTCAGTTAAATCTATTGTGTCGTGACGTCTACGAATCTTTAAATAACGCACCAGAATTACGCAAAACGGATTTGACATTTTCAGGATTAAAGTCGAGCACTACTGCGACACAAGGGTACTTTAACACCATTGTTAAAGTGGATGACATCGAATTTGTCACAAATGTCTATATTTTATCCAATGATGTTATTGAAATCCCAATGATAATTGGAAATGACCTTCTAGACCAAGCGGAAGTTATCCTGAAGAAAAGTGGTGTTGTGTTAAGCAAAAAAAACGAAGAAATGTTTTGAATGTGTATCAAAGTCAAGGATGATAAAGAGCTGAAAATAGAACAGACAGTTAGTGATGAGATGAAAGAAGAGATAATAAAGTTGACAAGCAGTTATGCTCCAGAAAAGATGAAATCCGTAGATGTTAAAATGAAGATATTAGTGAAAAGCGAAGAACCAATATATTCGAGACCACGACGATTATTTCCACAGGAGAAAGTAGTTGTTGATAATCAAGTCGAAATGTGGATCAATGACGGGATCATCGAACCAAGTTCTTCAGAATACGCCAGCCAAGTCGTTGTAGTGAGAAAAAAAGGTGGATCTTTTCGAGTATGTGTAGATTATAGAAGGTTAAATAAAATTGTGATGAAAGACCGTTATCCTCTATTTTTCATCGAAGATCTGCTTGACATGTTACAAGACGCACGTGTGTTTACTACACTTGACTTGAAAAATGGATTCTTTCACGTCGACGTCGAGAATGAAAGTAAGAAGTATACGGCATTCGTTACGCATTCAGGACAGTATCAGTTTAACAAAGTCCCTTTTGGAATGTGTAAATCTCCTGTAATTTTTCAGTGGTACATTAACACTGTGTTTTGGCCATTGACGCTGCAAGGTATTGTTTTTATTTACATGGATGATATAATAATTCCAGCACAAAACGACGAAGAAGCACTACAAAGACTTAAAATGGTTCTAGAAACAGCAAGAGATTATGGTTTGGAAATAAATTTCGCTAAGTGCCAGTTTTTACAGAAGAGAGTCGAATTCTTAAGTTATGTGATTCAAGCTGGACGAATTCTTGGCCCATATCGAGTCGTAAAAGTGAAATCTAATGACACCTATTATGTTTGTCGGGAAGGTGACGTCAAAGGTCCCAGGAATACCTCAACGTGTGCAGAGTATATGCAACCATGGCCTGAAGGTTACTCATCATCCGAGGCGGATGATGCCCAGGATAGCCGAATGTGAGATGCCGAAGGAGGATTTTTGGGTTTCCCGCTCAAAGTTGTAGTAGATGGTGCTTTACCGTCAGCTGACGCGGCCACCATCAACGGAGAGCGGCCGGAAAAGGAGTTCAGTTCTGAATGAGATTGCGAACAGATAAAGTTGTCGGTAGAATCGTTATTTTGTATAATCTTTCTTTTTAATAAATATTGTTAATTCGAAATCTGACGTTGACGCGATCCTTTTTGGACTTCCCACATATATTTATTTTGTATATTTTGTTTTTAAAATTGCATCTTATTGTATGACATACAATGTAATATATTAATGAAATTCATATCAAACGTTTAATTAGAAATAAAACAAGTTTTTTACTTTATTAATCCAGAAAAAATATATACAGAAAATACAATTTTATATAACTCTGTAATATCAGAGTTAGAAAACGAAACTAAATGTATGAAAACGAAATATTTCAATACATACACTTTCGTTCCGAAACAATACTAAATTGCACAGGAACATTTTATTTCGATATGTAATGTAACTAATCATATCTTAATTTTAAGACTAAAACTAAAATGTGACGAGCATTTAGTTTTTATTTAAAACGAAACAAAATAATTTTTTCTTTTTTGTTTCCATCATGTAAAAGAGATATATTAAAATTGTATTAAGGGGAGGTTATTTTACTTTGGGTAAAAAAATCGTCTTTCTTTTTTTACATTTTTTGCACCCTAAGTATATCTACAATACGCGTATAAAACGGTTTTGAATTGGCTGCATTTTTAACGAAATTACAGCTGATTGAAGCCGACCGTGCATCGAGGCGTACAGACGCGCGTCACTCTTCAGAGCAGGCCATCTGTTGGCCGTTGAGTGCAAGATCCCTTTCTCACGTGATCGGTACTTGGCAAAAAAATTCTGTTCTACTCACCATTGTGAGTAGAATGGTCCTGGCATAGCAGATTAAGGTAAGAAACTGAAACTTGCCATAAATATCCGTTTTCCATATGTAAACATGTCTCCAAACTTCAAACGCGTTTTTCTCAATACCATATTTTCAAAACTTTTGCACACGATATCTAAAGAACCACTTATGGAATTGACTTGAAATTTTGGAAAATTAAAGTTTACTATATCAAAAGTACTTTGTACTACCAATATTAAAAAGTTCGAATAATAAATATCATTTTGAACCGATTGAAGCAACAAAAAACCATTGAAATTTAAGGTAACATTTCTCAGCCGCACAATTTCAATATTTATGTGTAAATTTTTACAAAACTAGTAAGAAGTACTCAAAATGTATTAAATTAATAGGGATTTACTCAATTTTCGTTTTAGACGAGTGTAAAATCCTTTAGAGTGTGCAAAAGTTGGACGCGCGCGGCCCGCACAGCATCATTAACGTTTGGCAGGAGCCACCTTTTTTTTTTTTTTTTTTTTAATGTAGACATTCAATTTTACACTAAAAGACCCAATAAATACATAGCAAAAATCCGCATTTTTATATCTCATTTCTGAATATATGAAAAACGACTTTGAAAATGTATCATTTTCAGGCTCTGAGTAGAAAAACCTCCCCTTAATGTTTTGTTATTCGTAGAATACAATTTCTTTAATTTGTTTCATATATTGTTTCATATTTATAATTTATATATATTATTATATTTTTTTACATTTTTTCTTTATTTTATTCTTGATTTGTTTGTTGATAATCGAAAAAAAGTAATTTTTTTTAATTTAAACAAATGTTTAAAAAATGCTTAGCAGTCTTGAGCAAAGAATAAATCGAGGTTAGTATCGACAGTAGTTTCAACAGATCTTCGAAAAATATTAGACATGTATTTTTTTGTTCCTCCAATTTAATGTGTCATTAGCAACATCTCTATACTACCCAGCCGGATGCAGAAAACCTAATTACAAAACTAATTACATTTACGATTACAGCCAAATTTACCATGAAATAACAAAAATTTTGTTTTGTCGAAATTTTTGTATTTTTTGACGTAGAATCCGAATCTGCAATAAAAAAGGGGGGTTTCTACTTGACATTTTAATGTTACCCCCCCCCTTTACATCATAGGGCTGCAGGGGAGCTATTGGGGATATTTGTTAAGATGTATTGGTTTTTTTCCCTTTGGTACACTGAAAATAAATTTTTACTCATTGTGTTGTGGCGACGAACTATTTATATTCACTTAACGCTAACTACTACTAAGCTTATTTAATGACTTAATGTAAATAACATATCTTTCATACGGTGCAACAAATATTTCTAATCATAATAGTACTTTTCATTCTCATGTAAAATTGGAATAAATTCATAAATTATTAAATATATGTTTATTATTATATTATTATGATATTATTAATTTATATTATATTTATTACACATATATTACATTCAGAGTTGGGAAATTTGTTAATCGTCGAATTACGAATAAATTATTAATTCAATCAATTATCGAATAAGGATTAGTTTCGGTTATTAATTAACGTTAATAAATTATTCCTGTAATCAATTAATATTATCCAATTATTTCGGTAATCAATTTATATTAATCAGTTATTTCGGTAATCAATTAATATTAATAGATAATAAATAATATTAATAGATAATAAATTATAATAAATTATTTCGGTAATTTATTATAATTACTTAATTATTTAGGTAATAACAAAAAATTTGTAAACTTGTGTTTGCGATCGGGTTCACACCGGTTAAACTACAAATACATTAATGCATGGTTTGATTAAAATCGGAAATCAAATTAAATCCTTTTCTTTTTCGGAGTCCGTTATTTTGATTTTGAACGCGCATAGCTAGGTGAAGTGCGGGGCACGGGACGCTGAGTTCGTGCCGACCGCCGCCGAAAAGGCAGGGCCAGTGCGCGCGCACTCATAACGGAAGGTCCGCGCGACTGTAATAAAAACGGTCGCGCCCGGCCGAATAATTAGTCATCGATTAAAGTCATCGAATATAGTCATCGAATATAGTCATCGGATATAGTCATCGAACATAAAGTCATAGGAAATTCAAAGTCATCGATCAGAGGATCGAATCTCAAAGTGCCACGGGATCTCGCCCACTGCCACCGTCCATCGTTAAAGTGTCGGGAGCATTTAGTTAGATTTTCTTCAAACATTTCTCAGGTTGGTTTCTTTAATTTGTTAGAAATTCCTGGACGGTCGGCGGTCTGGTCATTAATTTGTATGTCATTTCAGAGCCTTTAAC
>JABFOV010004456.1:0-13920 GCA_022817685.1 Aradophagus sp. ZL-2020 | reverse complement strand
GGGTTATTACGTTGTTTCTTAATATCTGGCTTACATTCAAAATGGAAAACAAAATATTGTTAAATAAATTCTATAGTGAAGCCCCGAATTAAGGGAAGCGGCTAAAAGCGATTCATTACAAGCTTTTTTTTAAATTAAAACAATATAAAGTAATTTGTTTTGCTCATTAAGATACGGATAATCTAGCAGAAAAAGTTAATCAAAAATCACAACTCAATTGAGTGTCTTTTTATTAGTTCCTTTGCTGAAATGGCGCTTTTTTCATGATTCAAATCATTTGCAATGCATCCTTTTTATGAGTGTGTGATTAATATAACTGAATAAGCAAGTCATTTGATCTATATAAGTAATTAAAATAAGTAAGCACTGTCACATATTAGATATGAAAATAATTACACGTGTCTTGTAATAAGACACGTTTAATTTTGTTTCCATTTTAATGTTTCTGAATAAGATACTTGTTTTTGTAGTGCAAGCAGGTTTTGTTGAATTCATCGAAATATTAATGAAGTTTCTGCAAAAATTTAAGAGTCTTTACATTCTAAAGGTGAATTTTGAAATATTATAAGAATTTTTTAATAATCATTTGAAAATCTGCTTTCTCATTATTCACATTAAAAGATATTTATTCATATAAAATTAATGTTTATCACAACCTTTTAAAAAAAGGAAATCCTATCGAACATTAAAAAATAAAAAAAAAAAAAGAGATTCGTTGTGTACGTTTGTTTCGTAACAATATTTTCTTATCAGATGTTTCTTCTTTTGAAGCTTATCGTGTCTGTTTCTAGTTTTCTCAACTATGATTAAACTTTTATAGAATATAAAAATACGTCATAAAATGTAAAAATATATCCGAGTAACTTGATTTGATTCACATTTTAATTTTTGTAAACAGTCTAAAGGAACTGAACTCTCGTTCTGCATACTTTGGAATTGTAGAAACGCTAATTTGAGAAGTTTTAGCACTATTCGTAGTATATGTGTGTAATATTTCTTAATTCCACAAACACTGATAGTACTTTTATCAAATATATTCATAAAAAAAAAAAAAAAAAAAAAAAACAATAATAATTATAATATGCGTCTGCTAGGTAATCTAAATCTAAACATAATCTAAATATTTTAATGTTCATTGTTAACGCTTCAACAATTCAACAAAATAACATTTTGTTGACAATATATTCTAAAAAAATATAATTATAAAAAGAAAATCCAAAGGTTCTACATTAACATTCGAAACACAAAAAAATAATAAGCGTCATCGCGCGTCTAATAATTTTAATTCAATAAATTTTCATAAACTCCCGTCATGATTTATAATGATGGATGATGATCGAGTCTCAATGATGATGTCTACTTTTCTAACTCCCTACAAACTGATAAAGTTCACAATCGCCTATAAATCGTCCATGAAATTAATCATCCGAGTGAACTATAAAAGTCAAAATTGTTTGTTTGAAAACACATTTATTACGGTTATATTTACTCAGCCATGTCTTCGCTTGGTTTTGGAAATAAATTTACATAACTAGACCCTCGAAACAGGGTCAGGCGTTTCTTAAAAACTGTGATCCCGCTGACACTTTGCTCCCGAATTGTGAAATTTTTAGAAAATCCAAGAGAAACGCGCTTCATTGTCCGAGGCATTTAAAGTTCTTTACTTTTCCGTCATTGTGAACATTATTTTAAAATTGTATTAGTACATCCAATTTTATTAACACAACTGAGCCCGTCAACAATTATTTTTTGTTAAGATTTACAAGAATAATATTTTGAATTTTTGATTGCCAGTATTTTTGAGCAAAGGCAGGATAACGTAAAGACAGTATCTCGCATGTTCTCACGTTCGATCAGATGGCATTGTGCATTTTTAATCCTCAAACAGAGAATCATAATGATTTGTGAATGTTACTTAACATTTTGATATACTATCATTGTATCATAATCGTTATCTTGTGTGTATTTTCACGTATCTAACGAACTACTTAGACCAAGAAATAAAGATTTCCGAAGTCAATTAGTGCGTAAACTAATTGGCTAATTGTGTTGTTGAAATATTACGTGAATTATTATTTACTTACGTGTTGTAATTATCGAGGTGTTTCCTGAAGTATCACAAAAGAATTTGCGCAATAATTTCGATAACTTTGTTTTTGAAAACAGTTTGAAAAAATTCAAATTATGTTATACTTACATTAAGGCAGCCGCAAAGTAGTAAATTGTTGCGAGAAAAATGAATCCACAATCCACTTCAAACCATGCTTCCAAATAACACAACGTTAGCTAAAAAGTATAATTAATGACAAATCGTAATTACAATTAATTATAAGTATCAATATAATAATGGTTAATACACATTTTTAATTCACGGAAAGATAATTCAAACGATGTTCAGTTAATTAAAACAAAGTAGATATAGCATTGAAAATGAAATAATTTTATCTAAATGAATCGTAAGACAATATATATTGTTACTATTAAATTATTTTGGAAATATATTTTTGACCACAATTTGTGTAATCTTAGAAATTAGATCTACGTCGCAGATAAAGAAAAAAGTTTTAAAAAAAAATTATTGTAAAAAAAATTGTCGAGAAATTAAACAAATGTCCTATACTGATCAGAATTTAATCTAAAATATGATATGCTTACGTCAAATGTTGCAATGCAATCAATTAAAAACTAATCTATAATGCGGTTTTTGAAATTATTGAACTATTATGCCAAATTTGTTTACTGTTTTCGTCGTGAAAACCTACTCTTTGATACGAAAATAAATACTTCTGTCAAAATAGTGAATACAAATTTGTTTTAAAAAAGAATCTGTGCACCGCAAAGAATCTTTTTTTAAAAGTCTATATTACATAAACATGCTCATTCGACTACACGTACAATCGAAATTATATACTCTTCGAGTACGTTACATAGTCGCGTTAACGTCCGACGCAAAATGATACATTTATAAAGTAAATCTGGTCGTACGAAATCGCATAAGCGTTAAGCGAATTTGTGTGTGCAAAGTCGTTTCGGATCGAGTTAAAAAATCAAACACCGCGTGTTAGCATAATTGGTAGCAGGCCGGTAATTCCGATACTTCGAACCTTTCGATTTGATAATCGAATTAATTTATCAGTCTACTTCGGCGCGTAATATGGTTTTGTGTACATCAATTAGCGTCGAAGTATCTCGATTAAAATTAAATTATATAACTCGGCAGCGTTGTAAAACTGACATTTGTCATAAAACAAACGATCCACACCATCGCGGCGCGCGCTTTTGTGCCCCCTGCAATCAATCATTATTTGCATGATTCCGAACAAAAGTTGAAAACGTAATTCAATTTCTTGCGAAACCGCGAGCCCGACTACAAATTGCCAACGGTATCGGCGTCGTTACACTTTTATTGCGTATTTTTTTTGCCTTTATTTGCAGTGCAAAAACGGGGGAGGAGGCCAGGGGGACAGAGGCAAGTGTCGTGCCTTGACACCATTTTGTATACGACTCTTTTTTGGAAAGTGCCCAATTTGGAGTATCAAACTCCACTTTACATTGTCGCCGTTCTCACTGCATTTACTTTAATTATACAAATGTGCTTCTTAGAACAAGTTTTCAATTCAAATATTAAATTAACCGTGCGAGGCGTCCGTGAATGGCGCAAAACGAAGAGCAAGACACCGTGCTACTTTTTTGCGCTGAGTCCAGATAAAGGACAAACTCGCGTACCTTGAGAACTGATAGAAATTAATTTGCAAAACTTTTGTAATATTGCCATTTGAATGTTCCATTGAGAGGACTTGTAATTATTAAGACTTTTTTTTACGCCGACTTGAGCACTCGATCAGTCGTCTATTTAGATCGAAATTGGTGGTAATGAAGGGATATTTGCGTGCAAGATTTTTTCTATCCAAATGATTCGCGAGTGAATTAATTTTGTTTAATACATTTGTATCTTAAGTTAAAGCAAATTGTTGTGTTTTTTACTTTGATTTTTATTTATACGAAATGTGAAAACTTGCAGAAGTAAAGTAAATTGATTGAATTATATTGGAGTTGATGGTAATTTGTAAAAATTTTGATATTGGTAATTAGATTAATCGGTTTTATATGCGCAGAGAAATTCAGGCTTAAAACATGCGATATGTAGCGTAAAATTTGGAGATAGTTTAAACAACTGCGTATATCGTAACAGCTTGTGATATATTGTACATTTGGTTTGCTTAGTTTTTTTTATATACCTTACTAGGTGTATAAAATATAACTGTACCATTTACGCAACTTTTATAAGTGATAAAATACTTTTCTATAATGATATGATAAATTTAAATCTCAATAATAATTTTAAATAAAACTTTTTTCCACCTGTGTCTTGATATTTTATTGGCAATTATTTATTTGATATTTTTACTTATTTTATTTCAGCTAATAATGTAAAAACATTACATTGAGCGACCCAATTCTGAGCTTTCACTGTGTTGCATTAACAAATAGAAATAATAATAAAAAAAATCTAGCAACCGATAGTGAATAAACTCTGCAAGGAAACTTGGATATAAATAAAGTTTTAATTAATTCACAAATATTGCTTGAAATCTTCGATGCGAAGCTTCGTTTCAACTTAAAGAGATTTACTTTTAATCTGTTAATATTTCTTTGTGGAACTATCGGTTCGAAAAATTCGGACCAAAAACGATTATCTGCTTATTTGGGTCATCAGAAAAACAATAATGTAATGTAATTAGTATTTATTGAAAATACAAATTTAAAAAATCAAAACCTACGTTTTCTACACACGAGATTGATTGTATTATTGTTGTCAATTATGACTGTGTATTATAATTATCATTAATTATGATGCAATTACCAGTGTCGGTCCATTCCAATTAAAAAAAAAAATATGAATTGCAGATTTAATTATTAAAAATCAAAAGACTCTATCAGAAATAATTTCAAAAATCGTTAAATGACAGCAATTTTACAAATATAATTTCTATTTTGATTAGTTTTTTTAATTGCATTCGTTATTTTCACATTCAAAACAGAATCTATCTGCAGCGTCTACAATCTCTCTTCATTTTGATCTTAAAATCACAGCCAAATTACCATTTAAATCTCCATTCCCGTTGGTCAAACGACAACCAATATAAATACATCGGAATCGACCGTCCACGATCATTAGTAAAGCGATCTATTTATCACAATACAATTTCCACAAATCACTCGCAAAAATTGCCTGGCCAAGGGTAGTAAATTGCCGACTTGGTCGCGCTGCGTGTTCGAGCAAAAACCAAGTGCACAATAAACACAAACGAAAACAAAGTACAGGACGGAAGCACGGGAACAAGGGAATAAGACGTTCTGGCGCGAATCCACGTTCTCATTGGCTGGCAAAAAGTGGCTAAAAATGCGGAAACGGGTGGGGGCGTACCTCGGAATTAGTGGTGGCGACGCTGGAAAGCGCAGGCGACGAGACACCGTCTCCCGCGAGGGTGTCCGTGGATTCGTGGCTCGGAAACGCCGGGATCCTCGGATAAGATGCGAGCAACGGCGGCTGGCCTTTGTCGCGCTGCGCCGGCTGAGCCGCGTTGCCCGAAGGCGCGCTACGCACAAACATTGGCCGCGCCGCTTTCGAATCGGTCAGTGCCAATTCCTCGGCCAGAGAATTCCGCGCTCTCCCGCCGGCAGCCGGGTCAGGGCTGCCGCGCAAGGACTCGTGCAGATATTGTCGTACTTGGTTCTTCTGCTTCTCCACCACGTGGTACCGCGTCGGATTTTCCAACAACGTCCGCACCTACGACAAACGCAATCAGTCATTTGCTACACTTGCCCTTCACGCTCGTTTTCGATAGACGCTTCTTTCGTTCTTCTCTTTTATCAACACCTTTTTTACAAATGAGATGGAATTTCCGGGGCGAATTAATCAACGCTGCTTTTTAGTTTCCGACTTTTGTTCGGTGATTTGTGTATTTGATGCGTTGCTAAAAAATGTTCAATTCTCATTGAAAATTGTGGTCCTCACTTATAAATGCTAATTGTTCATATCGTTAAAGAAAAATGTTAAATTCCAATAGTCGTAATTAAAAGTATTACAATTCAATTTAATGGAACAGGATTATCTATCGAGCGAAATTTCCAACTTTGCCAATATTCATTTCATACGAAATTTTGATAGTAATCTTATAAGACCCTTGAAATTCTACACTATAAAATCGAATACGTTTACGAATTTGCTTGAAAAGATTTTAGAAATGTCCTCGCCGAGCCCTTTCAAGTGAAATGAAACTTCAACAGCTCCTTATTGAATAAAAATATCCGTGTGCATTATTTTCATCTTTATAGTTATTATTATCCCTAAAATATACTTAGGTTCCCAATTCCATGCAAGCCGTTGCAATAAAGTGAGCAAAATTCAAGGAACTGTATCTTATTTCCAACGTTATCTTTATTTTCAAACACACACACACACACATACTATTTTACAAACATGCGCGTGTAAAGTTTTGTAAAAAGGCGTCAATCACCGTTCCATCTTCAATTCAAAATAAAACTCAATCACAGATAAGGACTCGAATTTCAGCTTCAATGCCTCGCGTAATGTATTATTTTTCCATGGCAATTTGCATCTTAGCAGCGAAACGTATCGCTCCGTCAAATCATGCCTTTTATTGAAAATGTTATCCTCATTTTCTTCGTCCGCATGCTCCGATTCTTCGTTTTGATTTAAGCTTGTATTTTAATATTGCTTTCGAGTTATATATGGACCTGCTATTCATATTGTATTGGGTCACGGCAAGGTCCATAAATGATGATATGTTTACACCAACTCTTTTTACAATGCGCCCCCGAATCATTTTTCATTGCTTCTTACATCGACGGGGTGTCTAGAAAAAATTGCCAATAAAATTCTAGGGCAATTTCCGGTTTTTCTCGGGCATTTTTAATTTTATTTCAGACTATTGACAAGCAAAATTCATAAGTCTTATACATTATTTTAGAACGGTTTTTAGAATATAGGGCAAATATTTTTGAAATATAGAGAAAAATCCACTATACTTATAATGAAATTACTTATTAATAAAATATACAGTAAAATATAGTTCAATTTTTCCATATTTAAGTTTTAAATTAAAAAAAAAGAGCATCAATGAAATACACATTGGGAGGTGATTCGACGAATATTGGGGTAATTGGGGCAATTTTTCCTGGTTTTCAAGGACAAAAGTATTCCCAGTGAATTGTCGTTTTTCAAAGATTTCAGGGACGCTGGGTGTCCTGATCGAGATAAATGCATTCCTTATTTTTCGCATTTTTAATCTTTTGATATCGATGCCACTTTAGTAAGTGAGCGAGAGTGATGAAAAAAAAGAACGGTGCTATGAACAAGGCAAGTGCTAAAATCGATGACTTTTTGCAAAGGTCTCAAGCAAATTGTTTTGTGCAAATGCAATGAAAGAAGCGATTCTTTCTAGCTGCTAATGTTAATAAGCGGAAAATTGAAAATTCAATTTTTCACCGTTAATTGAAATCATGGCCAACAATGAGCGCAAAAAGACACGTTTGGTTTTGTATCACGATGTACTACAATTTCTGTTCTTTTCATGAAACTCCGTTGCCTTGGACTGTCAGAATGACGATTTTACGAGAGTATGAAATTGTTGAAATAAAGATGCACGTCGTTAAGGTATTATTGTATTAATAGCCGAGCGATGGCTATAAATAATCAACTGATATGTATAAATAAACATTATTACATCTTCGAAATGGAAATTGAAATTTTCGACGACGTCAATTTTTGAATTATTGCTGCGAAGTACGGATGAGAGTCTCGACATATGAATAATAATTAGGTTCACAATAGTTGGAGATTTGCAGATAAATTTTATGTAAAGACATTACTTCCAAACCGATCATAAAGTTTGATAAGTTGAACCATTTAGACATTCAATGAAAATGCACAGTGAACAAAAGTGAAGCTGGAAATTAGCAGGTTATAAGTCGTATTTGAAAGAATATTAATTCATTAATTATGGAATTTTCGATGAAGCAACATAATCGTTAATTTAGATGAATGCCAAGAATCGTTATTTTTTGGAGATCTTTTTATTTTAATTATTTACAAAAAAAAGATAAGTGATAAAATAAAAAGTATAAAAAAAAACATAAATAAAAATTATTAATAAAAATATCTATTTCACTAAATTTAATGTAAGTAATTAATTTAAGCAAAAAAAAGTTGTATATAAATAAGTTAAGATTTATTCAACTTTTTGGTTAAATAATTGTGAAATCGTTATTGATTATTACAAAATAAATTAAACTTGATAGTAACGTTAAACGTTATCATTTCAATTAAAAACACATTTTCTCAGAACAAATTGTTCGTTGCATATGTTTTGGCTTTCAAATTAATTACATTGAAAACAAATGTCAGCAGCCAAAGTTCCTCGTTCGTAATAATTCTCTCGTCCAGAAGGTGACATAACATTATACTTGATGCACACAACACTTGTCATTAATTCGGCATTAAGTCCGGAAATGAAGATTCTCATATAAAAAACTGCCACTTTAATTTCACCCCATTTCTTCTCATTTCTTACCGTCTAGAGACCATTACCGGAGTACACTGCTTTATATCGATTTTTTGCTTGCAATGAAGAACGCAGTCACACAGCCTCGTGTCAATGATTGTATCGCCATTACAAATTTAGTGATTTATTAAAAAGATGAAGACGTTTCTCTGAGACTTTAAAATATGCAAATATAATTATACTTTAAGGAATTAGAATACATTATTAAGTTATCATTATCAAGTTTCGTAATAATGATCAATAAAATTGGAAACCTAATTATTAGAATAATGCAAAAAATTTTTTTACTTCAAGACACTAGTAGTAAAATAAAATTACTATCTAATTAGTAAAAAACACCGAATTGAATAATCAATATTAAATCGTCATTGAATTATTAGTAGATTATTTTCAAAAACAACTTTTAAAAAGAATCGAATGATTTTCACTATACTTTTCAATACGATGTCATAATCGACTATATGATATCAAAATTTACGGATTGTAATAATACCGAGCAATCAAATAATGTTTTATTTTTCTTTTGATTTTTGAAATCAAATCTGACCTTATATCTTATAGTGTACTGAAAAGTTCAGTGGCAATTAACAAGCAATTTTCTTCGTCTATCGATCGCATTTTTTGTCTCTTTTCCTTGTATCATTTTTATCAATCAGTCGTGATCGATTGTGGTTCACATTGAATTTCAATCTCATTTGTATAACGCGCCAGCGAAGTGAAGGTGAAAGAATGAAGTTAAACAAGACTTTAATTGCATTCTTTCTAAATTCAATTAAAAAGAACATACTTGAAGAACTTGCGGTGGCACGTCTATACCAATTGTGGGTAAATTGGCCGGCGGCACCGGTTTGGGCTCACTGGCCGCCTTTTGCCGCTGCAGTTCAGCCTCACGCCGTTCCTGCTCTCGTATCTGTTCACGCATTAATTGTAATTTAAGCTGAGTCCGTGATGTAGGCACTGACGTCTTGAAGCTGGGCGGGCTGTAAACATACCGTATGAAAACGATCAAAATTAATAACACGTAGTAAAAGATGCGGACAATTTCAAAGTAACGTGACGCACATGTCACATTTTTGCAAGGCTCAAATTTCGTTTAGTGAATGACACGCGTTCAAATAAAATGTAATGTGAGAAGAAACTAAGTGAATCGTAAATGTAATTACAATTAATGATTGTTATGTTTACCATAGTAAAATATAAAATACAGAAAATATAAATGAAAGAAATAAACGGCAAAATCGAGCCCCTAGAGAATGACTATTCTTTAAGCACATCGGTATAACATTAACGCTACTTGTTCGTTATCTTCAGCTACGTCATTTACACAATATCACTACATAAAAAGAATGAATAAATAAATAAATCTAATGACAAAATAACAATAATTTGTGGACATTTTCCGTTGTTCATTATTTGTTTGCGAGTATATAATTCAAACGGAATGTACTTGTATAAAGTAAATTTGAAAAGTAAATGAAACTTAGTTTATTTAGTGTAACATATACTTGATTTTTATTTCTGTTTTGTGATAGAAAAAAACGACAAAGAATTATAATTTTGTCAATTCAATCACTTTAAACATACATCGCGCTGCTTTCAAAAGCAAGATTTGATTCAATGGCAACGCGAAGAAACTTTTGTCATTTTGTTTGAAAACAAATTATGAAAAGTGGAGGAAGGTCGAAATAAATAACGGCTTGAATACGATTCAAAGCGAGCGGCATTTTTATTTATACGCGACGTGTTAATTGCAACTTAATACTCTCCTTAAAAGTTTCCGTTGATTAATTGCTAAATGGGAATCGTTCAATGTCAAAGTCAACGCTTTCTGTCGTCGTGAAATTTCAATCGCGATTTACTTTTTTTTTTTTCAATTTAATTACTTTTCAATGACAGTGATAAATATACGTTTGAAAGAAAAGTCGTGGAACTTAATTGAAGAAAAAAAATGTTTCTTAGATCGCTCTGAAAAGTTTGTCTGCGTTTTTTCCTCCGGGCAAATCCAAGTGGATTGGTTTTTTCGGACAGAATGAATTCAACGATAAGCTTTACGAAGATCATCCTCCAATATCAACTTCGAACTTAGACAATTTCTCTCAATTGTTGCAGTGACAAATCGTCCGAAGCTGAAGTCGGTTTTCGAAGGCGACCGAATCGCATGTTCGAATTCAACGAGCATTCAAACTTAGTGCAAAAGATTTCGATAAAATATTCATTTCATTTACACCCAATTTAAAGTCGCAGCTGCGATCATTTCTGGCTTCGATTTCGGTAAACGGCAGTTTCGGGAAATAATCAATAAAACGCTTAATTGATGAGGGTATTGTTGATTCAATGATCGATAGAAATCATTGGTATTAATAGTAGAATGTTATTTGAACAAAAATAATAGTTTCTTAACCTAACGCGAAAAAATTTAAATTAATTACTTTGAATAAGTAGCGAAAAATTCAAACACGACGAGTATGATTAATATTTGGTAAATATTATTTTATAAATATTATCTAATACTTTTTTTTTATTACTACTTAAGAAGTTTGAAATTTTGATAAATCAATAGATTAGAACATAGAACAATTGTATGTTAAAACAAGTATTACAAAAAAGTCGTTTTAGTTTTTTAATGGTAAAATTTTGTAAGATAAATTATTGAGCCATAATGTGTTCATCCAGCAAGCATGCAAAACTATGTATGGATAGAGAAAAAACGACAGTACCAGCCTTGCGGTCTTGTGTCACGCGGCGCTAGCATCTCTTGATTACAAGAAGCCACAGGCACTGGAGCCCTGTCCACAATTGATGGATCCATTTCCAAGATCATTTGTAAATCTTCGTCAATGCCAACGTGAACGCGAACAGATTGTTCCTCTTCTGCAGTTCGGCCCCACTTTTTGTTATTCTCCAAATTCAAATTTTCACTGTTAACAAAATCAAAAATAAAGATGGATGTAAAAAACAAGAAAAAAAACACTCATGAAAGAAGAGCTAAATTAAATTGTTTTACCTTGAACTATTTTAAATCTACTATGATACTAAAATTAGGATCACTAATTTTTTGCACCAAATTTTTAACTAAAACAAGTATTTCAATTTATAATATACCTTCATTGGTAATAAGGTTTGAAATAAATGAAAAAAAATCTGTAATCTACGTAATTAGTCTATGACAAGTATTGTTATCGGTATCATCGATTAATATGTTATGAGAAACCGATTTATTCTGATTGGACCTGGAAAAGTAGAATGTTTATATTATTGAGTTAACTATTAAAAATGAAATTACAAGTTATGAAAATGAAATAAAAAAGTATTTTTTATTTTATTAAGAAAAATTGATGTTGAAACATAGGTTGAAGGAAATCTCAACAATATAAACAAATTAAAGAAATCATTTATAAATTATCGAACTCAAAAATCTTGAAATTATATACAATTGACTCAGTTTGCCTTTCTACTACAAGCAGCAAGATTAAATTCATTTAAAAAAACAAGAACATCAAAGAATGCGCTATATACATAAAAACAAGATAATAATTTATAAAATGATAAAATAAACTGATAATAATAAAATTTCCCAATGCAATTTATCATTCTATCAATAACAACAGAAATGCATCACAACAGAAGTGACGGATGACAATTCTCGATTCGGACCTAACGATATTTAATTAACGCGATGTCGCAATCGCGCGAGAATCGCTCATCAAAGAAGTCTGCGACACGTGGCGAGGCGCTCGAGCCGAGAAAAGAAAAAAAGAAAAAAAAAAGGAAAAAAAAAGAAAAGGCGGTGGAATGTCGAGTGCGGGGAAACGTTGCCAGACGATTTGACGCGTTCGGTGAAATGCGCGCTACCCACCCCAGGTGACGCTGCTGTCGCCGTGGCGCGGCGTTATTTGAAGCCGCACTTACGACGTCATTCAATGTCATGAATCCCGAGGACGTCGTCGTCGGCGCGTCGCTGTTCCTGGCGTCGCGGGACCAATCGTACGCCGACGGCGTCGCGGCGGCGGCCGTCTCGTTGATGCGGTCGAGCCGCGACACGAGCTCCTCGAATTCGACGATCTGCCGCGCGGCTTCCGATGCGGTTTGCATCTCGCGCGGCGGCGTCGCGCGTTCCGACGAGGCGACGCGGTGCTACTAAAACGAGCGATTCGCGGGCGCGCCAAAAGAAACGCGTCGCACTGACGTAGCCGCCGATATCTATCTGCTCATCGGTCTATCGTGGCCAAAAGTTGGCCGACGCGGCACGCTGATTCACTTTTCGCCCGACTATTTGCGCGAAAAACATTTTATGGCAATTTCGTTGCACTTATCGTCGCGCGTGCGGAAAGCAATAGTTTTTCAAGAAGATTCCTGAAATTTCAGATGTAGATATAATAAGGCAGTTATTTTCACGTGTAAATTTTGCAATTGTTTCAGAGTGAGAGGAATTCTGGTTATCTCAAAAATGAGAATTTTGTGTATGTTGTGCAAGAAATAAAGCAGAAATTGGTCGATTGGACTAAGCAAGAACAAATCCTTTAAATCCAAGCCGAATTTGCTCGGTATTCCTACAAATTTCATTTTTGTTTTCACAGCAATATTACCGGCGAAAATAAACAACCAATCAGAATATACAAATAACAATGACAAATAATTGAAATCGCGGTTTTTTTATGTGTTATAAATAATTCATTTACTTAAATCAAGATAATTTCGTTTAATTAGACGCATTGTTAACGTTATGAATGTGCGCAACCATTAAACTAATGGGAACGAATCAATAATTAACGAAATTTGTGCAATCTTATTCATCAATAATGTTAGTGACATCGATGATTAAATAAAATTAATTACTAATTAATTTGAGGACATTATTGACTTTTTGGAAATGATTGAGTGATGCGCTGGCGATAATTTTAAATTGCTGGCTGATATACTGGAAATCACTGAGTAATATACGGAAATTAATTACTAATGTAATTTGTGAACTTGCGTAATAATGCGCGATGAATGCTGCCGAATGATATTTATTCCAAGTAATGATTGAGTTTGTTTGTTGATTATTTTATTACATTTTTGTTACATATTTTCTTCTTTGTATAATTATGTAATAAAGTTTACTTCTTTTTTTGTATAAAAGTTACATGTGTCATTTCATTTCTGATCAATACACTACTGGCTCATGTATCAAAGTCCTTTCACTTGCTACCTTTCACATGTAATTCAATACTCTTTCACTTGAAGCGGCAACGAGAAACATTTTACCATAGAGAAAATCGTTCATTTTCATTTTGAAACGTATCGGGGGCGTAGCTCAGATGGTAGAGCGCTCGCTTAGCATGCGAGAGGT
>JABFOV010004455.1:0-13927 GCA_022817685.1 Aradophagus sp. ZL-2020 | reverse complement strand
CATGTACACAGTATTAAACAACTAATAACGATAAGCAAATAGTTTATGCAATGAAACATTTTTTAATACGAAAAAGTCACCAGTAAAATGGTTTTGACTGTTGATAAGAAAGGAAATCTTTTTAACCAACACCCGGTAACAGATACAACTGAAAATCATTTTTAAAGTTTAATATTAATTTGAATGAAAGTTGTTATACGTGCAAAAAACATTGACTATTTATTTATTAAATTATTTATTTATTAAGGACAGACTAAATAATTTATAAAAGTATAAAGTGTTAACGAATGAAGTATTTATATTATAAAAATCATGTAATATAAATAAAATTAGACATATTAGTTTTATCATTGCATTTATTGACGTCAAATAGTACTGCATTTCTTGAACCAACCAATGGTGCAGGAAGAAAATAGAAACATGTCTTACATTTGGCGATCAACATATCCTCTTCTCTGTATCGTTCGCATGTATGCATGAATAGTGAGATTTATTTATAGGTTTGTTAGATTTGCGCGATTAATATTAAATATAAAATATATATAATATTTTTAAATATAGATTTACAATAGCCATATAGTATATTCTTTCTTTCTCCAAATATAATAATTTTAATTATAATAATGCATCATATTATAGATTATCATTTACTTTTTTCCTTTTTCTTCTTTTCTACTTATTCATTTTTTCAAGGCCAACGTAGAAATCACACTAGAAGTGAAGAAATCAGCTTTTCTTTTTTGCTTCTTCCCTTTTCCTTCTCTTTTCGACGTACATTTTTATATATAGTCTTTGGAAAGAGAAAAACTTGCATGAATGATTCAAAACACATCAAAAGCCACACTCTAGGAAAGTATTGGCAATAGTAACTTCGTCAATTGAAATTAGCAATTTTTTTAATCTAAAAATTCAACTAATAAAATGATTATCTTAAAATGATTTAAGCTGATTTCACTTTTAAAATGTATTACTTTTATAAATATAAAAATTATTAATATAACTAAAAAACATTCATTGAATCACATTACAATTAAAGGCGCTCAAGTCAAGAAAAAGAAACAACTTTCCTAGAGTATTAAGTCGATTCTTCAGGTCCTTTTATTTACAAAATCAACTTTGGCCCCTAAGCAGTTTGTCACTTACTTTAAGTGGTAAATAGCGTATTTAAATAACATTCAAAGAAAATTCCTACCAGAGTTTGTCTTTTAACTTCATATAAAATATTCAATTGGAAAAAAACAAATTTAAGATAAGAATATCATAAAAGATGTAGCCACTCATTTGAAATGAAAGAAAAGTTGAACACATTGTTATACTAAATAAATGACAACTGCTCAAGAATCAAAGAAGTTTTTTAAAAAAAAAAAAAAAAACTTCTACATATAATAATATTTGTTACAGATATAGTACAGTGGAGTTTTTTACGGCTCAAACACGATACACAGCACTTCAAAATATTTACCAACAAACATAGGACAATTTTAAACAAAAAACTTTGCCAAAATTTAAATAAAAAAGTTTATTTATGTAAAACACAACACTTAAATGGTTATTTTACTGACAATACTAAAAAATCTATTAAAAACGAAGCTATCAACGATTTTTAATAAAATATCTTTGATCGCTGCCAAATTTTAAATCATTGTTGAGTTTATAATAAGCTGTCTTTAAATTTAAGTCGATTGAAACCAACTATTATATTTGTTTATTATATCAAAAATGTTATCAAATTTAACTGAAATTAATACTGATTAATTTCAGTTGAAATTGATTACAGAACAAATCGGTTCCTAACGCATTTTTATCATTAGTTACAGCTTTCCTTAACACTTTAATTGGTTTCAATCGGTCATAATTTACTAAAAAAATATTGACAAGTAGTAACTTATCAATATATATAATAAGTTTTTGGTTTGCTCACATCAAACCACGCAGCAGTTTCATAACTCTGGCGAAAAAAGGGCGAATATTTCGAAGGCAAGAGAATTATTTTTTCAACTTTACATTATAGAAACGATACTTATTACTGACGAATTGCAACTTTTATAAATTCTCTCGCCGACGAAATGTTACAGAATTATTATCAGGTCCTTAATTGACAGTTATTGTATTCGTAAATATATAAATACAAAAATCTAAAGTTGTTCCAATTTCAATATGATTAAGATCTCTTCAACCTTTTTCTTAATAAATTCCTTCAAACTTGAAAATTATTATGACAAACATTGTGCAATAAAATACTAATAAAAGTAATACATTTTTGCAGATTTTGATTAATATAAAAAGAATAATGATAATAATAATAAAAATTGGCAACTTCTTGTATATGGAAAAAAGATTCATTGTCACTTCACTGACAATCATACAGGCAGTGATTAATACAGTAATTGATTTTGTATTTAGATTGCATTTTCTTTATCAATTAATAAAAAAAAAAAAAAAAAATACTTAGATATTTTAAATTTTTAGTTGCAGATTAAAAACGTTCTGTCAGTATGTATAATTATGAATGCTAATTTCATAACCGAACATTAACTGTAATCAATATTATATGCAATAAACATTGAAGTAAATATTTTTAGCATTAGGCGCATGTTTGTGACTAAAATTTTCTTGAACAAAAAATTTATCGATTCTCGCCAAATTTCGACACGGAAGAACAATGAACACGATTCACAGAAAAGGAATGTAACATTTAGTGACAAGCCGTCTTTATCTTCACTACTAACTTTGGTATTTGTTATGCGTGAGATAATCTCAATCAAACCAAACATTTCTATTTACACGCGAATAAACGGATATAAAATGTAACGCAACGAATCACTACCGACGATTAATTAAAATTATCTATCATAGCAGGCAAAAACAAAAATTGTATGGTTAATGCAACGAAAATGCGACTTTGCTTAGTACATGTGCTTTTGTTTATTCAGTCAAGAGCACAACACGAGAATAAATAAATACATATAAATTAAAAAAAAGATGCCTACAAATGCACATTTAAAATGATACTGTTATTCACTTTGCAAGGACTATTATCAAGACGTGGCATACAAAGACAAGATTAGTGGGAAAAATACATTTTGTATAACTAAAAATGAAAATTTTCACCCTTTATCTTCGATCGTTCTTATTTTGATAAATAAACATTTTTAATAATGAGTCCTTAATAGCATAGTTTGGCAAAGAATGTGCTCTACGCTTGGTGCACTCTACTATTAAGTGCTAGTTTTATAATTATCTAAACACAGTTTCATTGTCTTGTTCTTACGGGTGACTAACATCTTCAAAAAAAGTTGTTTTGCGTTTTAAAGTATTTGTTTCTTCGTTAACACTTTTTCTTGTCTTGCTTATCCGTTGTCCTGTTTAGAGATATCATGACAAGAAATATGACCATCATGAAAACTTATATACTATTATTTAATATTATGCTATTATAATAATAGATACCATTATTTAACACATGCAATATTACTAATAAACTAATTATTTTTAAATAATTTTTTGTTCAATAAATAAGAAAAAGTTTAAACAAATTAATATATTTTGTTTAATTAAGTAATGAATTAAAAAAAATGAAATACTTTTTTTATGTAAAATCTTATAGAGCTTTTATGATGGTCACATTTGTATTCATGATTTCTCATAAATTTGTAATCAAAATGATTACAAGGGACTCTTAACTACTAATAAATAAATAATTTGCTTTTTTATTAAACGTAAGCCAATTGAAACCGATTAATACATCGAGAAACGCAATTCCCGATTATTACAAACTATTAAAACTGATAATGACGACAGTCTTAAATCGAATCCTAATATCTTTTAACGTTTTTTAACCTTAAACTTCAATCGGTCATAATCGGTCAGTTTTGCTCACTAAATTCACATTGCGTAATTCAAACAAGTTTGGAAAACACTTTGCCCCAGTTATTTTAACGCTCTTCTTCCAATGTTGAACAATTCACAAAACATATCATGATGGTCTCTTCAAAGTTGTGCGATATTATGCTTTTGCATTCTTCTTATCAGCAATAAAAAAAAGGCATTAAGTATTTTGTAAATTGTACAATAAAACACAAAATATATATATATAAAAAAAAAAAATTCAAAGATCTTAACTTTGAAACACTGATTTGATTTTGACTACTACTCATCGATTTTGTACCAACTGCTCGAGAGCTCGACCCTGTGTAATTTTTATTAAATTGTTAATTTGTTTAATTTGTCATTTCCCTCGCAAAGTGTGGAAACGTCGCGACTCTCCTTAGATTATTTACAACCTAAGGCGCCACGGCTTGTTTGGTATACCTTTCTTCTCTTTCACAAGCGAACAATTTTTTAAACGCTTGTAAACATGGTGATTCTCTTGTTCACAGTTTCGTTAATTTCAAACTGATGATGTTTGTTGCGTGGTGTTGTCCAGCGAAATATTCGAGGAACATTCTTTCAGCATTGATCGTAATCGAAGGATTTCCTTTGAAGCTGCTGCGAGATCCGATTGTAATTGCATCTCTCTTTCACGAAGCCTTTTAATGTCTCTTTGACACGTCTAAAAAGTAAAAATTTTTCTATCAGACAATCAATTTCTTAGTAGAATCCAAATAACGATAATTTTCTCAATTATATTACGGTGATATTGCAGTGACATAAAATAATTCTCTAGTTGACAACTGGTCAAAAAATGCAACGTTAGACTAAAATGTTATTGCATTTAATTTCATTCGTTCTTAGTTATTCGATGCAACCGACGAAATACTTACAACATTCTGCCTGAGCAAGTCCAGCTTGTCACACTTGAGCCTAGTGACTTCGATCCTGAGTACTTCATTTTCAGTGGTGCCCTCTTTGATTTGGCAACTATTGTTTTCGTGTTGCGTTTCGGCCGAGCTCATAGACTCAAGGCCGGTATCGCTGTCGGGGTAGACCACCTGGTCGAGTTCAAGCTCGCTGTTAAGTGAGCTGTCGTCGCTTTCGGAAACAACGCGCTGTTGTGTCTGTTGTATCTGCTGGTCTTTGTCCTCGCGTTTTCGAAGGCCATCGTGAGCGTGGCGCGGGAGTGACGAGATGACCGGATTCAAAGTTGGTTTTCCATCGTGAAGTTCTGGACCATATTGCTTGTCGGCAAGGTCTTCACGATGGATAGTGGTAAGACTACTGGTGTCTTGGTTGTCGGTGATGGAGAAGCTGCTGTCTTGACTACCGAGGCTGGGGCTCCCATGATCGGAGTCCCGGCGCAGCGTCAATTCTGGCGAGCCTAATGGACTCGACGGCTGTTCGGACGAGCGTTTGCCATTGGTCACTTTGCATGTTGACTGTCGATTGCTTGGTGGGCTCGGCTCCGATTGGCCCTTTTTTGATATCTGCTGGGGCACACTCTCCGTCGAGGCGTTACGTACCCGGCTGATCAAGGCCTTGCGCACGGTATCGATAAAGCGCGAGCCGCCGCTGCTCCCGGACACGTCGCTCGCTGTTGGACTTACAGGACAGTTGTTCGCCAACTGCACTCCACCGCCGAGGAATTCGATTGTTTTGGCTTGCAATTCTTCTGTTAGGGACTCTAATAATGCTGATCTCGTTCGTAGCTGAAATCAAATTTCAGATTAATTGGTATTCTTTAATTAGAAAAAATTTGCATAAGATGTATATGCTTGGTGATATTAAGTATTTTCATTAATAGTTACAGTTAATTGAAAAAGTCAATTAAATGATTGAACTCACATTATACCGTAACTATACGATAAATAGAATCATGTTCAAAGGATGTTGTTAAATTAATATTGAATTACAAATAACTGAATAACTGGAAGCAAATAAAATCATAGGTTGCTTACTTCAAGTTTTGAAAATTTTTCAGCTTTGTACGCAGCATTTTCAGCATTCACGAGCTTGGTCAGAAGAAATTCTTTAAACTCTACTCCGCGAAAGAAAACAGCTGGTGTAGGTAGCGGTGGCCCGAACCAGGGTACATCGTCTCTCGCCGTAATACTTACTTTGTACCTAAAATGGAGAGATACCTTAGTCAACACATCGATAAATTTGTGCAAAAGATTTGACTTTCTATTTCTCTATATAAATGACCAATTCTATTATTCTAAAAGAAACAGTTATATAAAGTAAAAAAAAACTACATAATTATCATTTAACTGCAACAAAATGTTTGTACATTCCAAGTAAACATACATATAACTAGAATCAAATTCTAAAATCTAGAAAATGAAAATGTTGTATTTTTAAGCTTTCTATTTAAAGCCAAATTTTCGTTTTACAGTCTGTATGTTTTACAAACTTTTATACACTGTACAGTAAAGATTGACGAATGAGCGAACCTTGTGTTGGATGTGCATGGATCGATGACTTGGACAACTATGAAGGCGTGGAGAAAATGACTGGCAATCATGTCCGGGCTAAAAGGAGTGGGTTCCTCTTGAAAGATGATGGCGACGATGTCATTGCCAATATGTCGCTTGCGCTGTAATTGCTGTGAGTCACCAGGACTATAAGGCAGCAAGGAAGCTACGTGGAACAGAACTTCTCGACCGCGAAACAACTCATACACAGCCGAGTCGCCCGTTTGACCGTGCTGCGTGTCCAGTCCGCCTCGATACCTGTAATTAAATGATATCAAATATGAAGAGAAGTTGTATAATTTCGTTTTCGGTTAGATGAGCTCATCGTTCATTTTCTCTAATTCTAGATATCCTTATTTCTTGTAAAGATATGATATCACGAATTCGCGATGATATTGCTGTGGTATCACAGTTAAGAATCAAATTCTGCATATTGAAATTATGATGATATCATATGAGTATAGCATAATACCACAATGATAATATAATACAGCGATTTTGTAGCGATATTTCAGTTATACGTAGTATATGTGAATATATTTTTATTTATATATGATATAAATTAAAAAGTTATTGAATAAATAAGAATGTATTTACTTATTCCATATAATATAATATATATTATATAAGTATACGCATCACAGTGACATTGCCATGTGATAATACTTTGATATCATTAACAATTCATAAAAACAGGGTGATCACTATTTCGTTTTGACTTTTGCAAATTGATTTTGAAATGTTATTATACATTGATGCCCGTTTACCCTTTGTGATCCTTAAGGTCAATTTTCTGGCCGAGGAGGTCAAGGAATTCCTGGAAAGCCGGCGTAATTTGACGATTGCCGAAGAGCTGTTCCTCTGTAACCTGGCCTGCTCTTTGGTGTAGGACGCCAAATTTAAATTTGGAAACGAGTGCATGCTCGTCGTACCGAGCGATTAGTGTACCAGCTCCAGAACACACTGCTGGTGTCAACGTCGATACGTTCAAATTCTCGTTTATGGCCTGAAATGAACACAAATTTTCGTCAATAATCCAGTTAAGTTTTTCTCTTAAAATTCAAATCTTCGATTTTCAATATTTAAGATCAGGTTTTAAGACAAACATTTTATAAACAAATTCTTTTTCTTTTTAACAAGGCACAAATTTACATGAATTAAATTTTGTGAAAACTGAAAAATAGAACTTGAAAGAAAAAAAAATTAAATATTGTTTTTCATGTAGGCAAATATTGGTTTTACTACAAAATAATGGCTTCACATTAAGTTGTATTGAAAAAGAATGACTACTGCTATAATGCGAATTTGGATTTTACACCAGATGCCCAGTTTGATGGTAAAATCGAGTCAAAGCACGACTTTTAAGTACGCGGTATTTGCGACCGGTAAAGTGGCAGGAAACAAGCGATATTTGCTGAAAAATTACGGAGTTCCTGGGTTCTCGACTGTGAGACCGTGAAACGGAAACGCGGCGTAGCGGAGCGGCGAGGATTTTATCGAGTCTTCGCCCTTTTTACCTATCCAATGTAACCCTCTTGAATAAAATATTTCAAAAATACTTATGAACAATCTAAAAAAAATACTTTAACGATACGTTTATAATTATCACTGTCGTCCTTTCGATTGTCTTATAACAATAAAAATGTTTAAAAAATAAATAATAAAACGTAAAATTTGTTAATCAATTTTACATCAATTGTCAATCAATTTTTTATCTACAGTCCATGATATAATAGTCAATGTTAACGCACCGTGGAATTTAAAAATTGTAAATTATATTCAATGGACATTTTCCGTTTATTTTTTATTGATAAATGTTGAAGTTTTACCTCCGCGATAGTCACGCATTCGAATGCTAAGTCGAAAGTAACTGTACTTCACAATCTTACGACATTGAATCATATTATAATTATTCTTTTTTAGGATACTCGTTGTACTTGGTCTTCCATTTTTTTCCCCTTTATCAAAGTAACTGAACAGAATAGTATTACGTCGGAAGGTTTTCCATAAAAAGAAAAAAGAAAAAGATATTACGTAAAGTAACATAAACAATGAGTGGGAACAATCCAGTTATAAACGATGCTACTTTTTATGAATAACCCAGTTGTATCTTTATTTAGAAAACGGATAAACGTAGTTAAGTAAATAACGGTTTATAAATATTAATTGCAATTGCGGTTTTTATTATTATTGACTTTGTGGTTCGTGTTTAGCGGTCGGAGCCAGAATTTATAATTCACTTGATAGTACAGTTTGAAGGAAATTATTTGAGGTCGATCTTTTAAAAATTTTAAATAAAATTCTTTTTGCACTTTTTTTTTTTTTAAATTGAAATACAATAAAAAACGATGAAGCAGTATTGAAAAAGATTAAAAAAATGTAAAATAGAATTAGTACCATCAGTTAAGAATTAATTTTTCTCGTCGTTTTTGATCGTGATTAACATTTTGAATAGAATTGTCGAAGGTGTGTCACTTACTTTGACCATTTTGGCGGGCGAGGGGTTGGTTCCGAGCGCCGAGGCCGGAACCAACTCATGTGTCGAACCAGTTCGCAACCGGAGGAGCACCCTCCAGTGCTCCTGTCCGGCCACAGTTTCCGCTTTCACTGACACCAACACCGGCCCGTTTTCGGCATCCCGGCCCACCAGGTTCACATGCTCCTACAACAAAAAATATCATTTTCAACATCAAAATTCCGATTAACGATTTTTATGATATCGTTACATCGTGCCATCCACTTTGCACAGTCACTTTTAATGTGAATAAGACGAACAACATAAGTTCCCGAGGTTTTACAATCTCGAAGATGTTTCCGTGGGAGGTTTACGATGCCTATAAGTATTGTATTCCAAACTTCAAAAATAGTGAGACAAATTGTAAATAGGTTTTTTAGAAAGAAACTTTCGCCTTTTTCGTTTTTAAACATTACTTTTAATATTATGGTGAGCGAGGATGAAAATATTTCAAAAAATGCAAATTGCAGAATTTAATTTTTAATTTACTAAACAATGAATCGTTATCAAAAAATTTTAATGACTTTATTGATTTTAAGTGTATAGAACTTTCAGTCTAAACCAACTTTTACAAACAAAAAAAAGACATGGACATTTTTGGTTTTTACGGCAGTAAAAACCAAAAATATCTGAAAACGAGACACGCGCTTTTACAATGCAGTAAAAATTTGAATATGATTTCCATACTTGAAAACTTGTCTGTTTACGACTGAATTATGGTTTGCCATTTCAACGGTTCAACTATTTGAATTTCGCCTTAAAACATTGAATGCCACGTTAATACGTTTGGTACTTTTTGTTGGTACACCGACGCGTTTTCCCTGACTTTAATCCGTAGAGTAACATCATCGCGTAATCCTTTAATCTGACATTCATCTGTAAGACGATTTCTTGAATTCGCCGTATCAGTGTTGACCGGAATTCATTCTACAAACAAATATATGGTGATTAATATCTCTAATGATCGCTCAACAAAATTAATTAACTAAATCTCAAGTAAGGTACTTATTAATGAAAGCTACAAAGAGTTTCATTTCGCGAAACCAGCTTTCGAGAAAAGGACTTTATTATTGGAAAAAAGTTTTCTCAGTAAAATTATTTAAGGGAAAAATATTTGAAAGAAACATATCTGATAGAGAGAGTAAATTTTCTTCTTACACTTCATAAGATAAAATTACATATTTATAAATAAAATTATTAAATTAATTTGACATCATTAACTTATCAATCTCAGTTAAAGATACAAAATAAAAAATTATAATTTATAAGGTTTTTTGTTTTGAAAACTGTTGTCAAAAGTAGTAAAAATTGCCACCAAAATAATAACACTTGTACTTCCATTAATTTATTTATTCAACGTTTATTAAATTTGATGAGCAATATTGTAAAAAATTCAGTTGAAAATTAAAGCATATATGCTTTAAGTCAGTTGCAAGTAAATATACTGTAAGTCTACAGCAAATGTGCTACATTTTTAAAGCAAAATTGCTTTACTTTTCAAATCATCACTATAACATTACAGCATATACACTCTACTTTTCAAAGTTCAACTCAAATTTTCCAGCAGTTTCAACTTTTCTTTTTTACAGTGAAGTATTGAAATCGATGCGCAGGAAGTTCACAACGTTTATTTGCAACGAATTCCAAATTCCATACATTTTTGATTGAAAAACGTAAATCTCAAACGAAGAAAGTATACGAAAAAATTAATTATGTCGTTTGATATCGCGTTGACATAACTTGAACTTCTGATTTTGATCGTCGATTGACGAAGTGATATTTTATTAAAAATTCGTTGCAAATAAACGTTGCAAACTTCTTGCACATTAAAATCGTCAATACTTTTAATTCCACTTATTTGTGCATAAATTTTAATGGACCACTCCATTCTTTCCGACGAAAATAAACTTGAAATCAACTGCAAAATCGTTAAAAGCGCCGCATCGGGCGTCGCCGTCGATCGCAGGCGACAACTCGTCCGGAAAAAGTGAAAAACTAACGGCGCGCCGATGTGGGACATCTTTGAACCCGATTCGCTGTCCCCCGCGAAAGGCATTAGCTCGTCGAGAGTTCGAAAGCAAATGTATCGAGGCCAAAGAAATATCGCGAGGAAAGGATGCACCGGCGAAAGAGACGGAGCCGGGGGATTAGCGAGTGACTTTGACGCGCGGTCTTTGTGCCGGCGAATGGAAACGTTGTTCCTGAAACAGAAGAAAAGAAGGGGCCGGAGGAACTCGCGCTCGCGGACATTGGCGCGCGCTGTGAGAACGTTCTCACTCCCACGCCCGAAGTGCTCTTTTCCTGCTTCTCCCTCGAAGCCTCGTCGCGACGATTTTTCCACCACTCCCCCTGCCCCCGCGCTGCTCTGTCTCGCTCCGACTACTCCTCGCGCCCGTTTCTTTCCTTTTCCCTTCCTCTTTCGAACAACGTCGCCGATGATCGGCCGCGCTTTTCGATTCGTGGAAACAAAAGAATCGCGCCGTTAAATCAACGCCGAGCACCCTTTACCGTCTCCAGACGGGAACTTGAAGTTAATTATGCGCTCCGAGGAAAATAAAACAGATGTAAAGGCTTGCTCTGTTTTTTTTTTTTTTCTTTTTTTTGTATGAAGTAGAGGACTATTGATAGGATTACTGAGACATTTCTGTATGGTTCTGACACACTGAAAAGAAATACTTGGTCAATGCAACTCAGATATACTTAAATCAAGTTGTATATATCTTACTATAATTTTTACTCGTATCAATCCTTTAACTGGGAAAGTTAACTGAAGTTTAGGTAATTCAAGTGAAATCGGGTGAGTCCAATTATATGTCGTAGTTGAATCCGAGTAAAAACATCTACTTGAACTTTTATATTTTCTTCAGTGCAGTCATATTAAAATAATTGTTTCAAAACGTGCCTGAAGTTTCCGACGTTTATTAAGAAATAAAAAATAAATCCATTAATTTGTCTTTATATTAAACTTTATAAATAAACATGAAAGTATAAAGAAATACTTAAAATATTGTAAATAAAATGTTTTTTCTTGTTTATTTTTATATTAAATTGTTGACATAAAAATAACTTGTAATATTGAAAGCATATGGAAAGAAATTAACAAAGTATTTTCACACGAAATTGCGCGTACATTGATAAACCGTGAATTCGAATTCCACTGATTCGGATTCGACGATTGAAAAAGCGCCACGTTTTTGAGACCAGTGACCGTACGCGAATGTCCTTTTTATTTACCCAAAGCCTACAGTCCGGCGTCGGTTGCAGCGCGAAAAACCGTGTCGTTTGTTTGAATTATCTGCGCGGCCGTAAATTGCCGGGATATTTCGCTTTAAAAGCTTTGAACGATGTGATATTACAAGCGGACAATAATCGCGACCAAACGGTACGCCGGGACAACGCGATATCGCCAATAGGAAACGGCAATAACGCATTTTATTGTGAAATCTACCTCAAATGTAATCGTAATAACGCGTTACGTAACTAGCCATGCTTACATTGTTATGGCATATTTTGCTTACTCCGCTCAAACGGACTCCTTTATTGTACGTTTCTTATGAATAATTGCACATTCGCCGTTTATTTGCGATCGAGCGAACGTTATTGCGCTTCGCTTGTAGAATAAAGCTCTTTAAACATTCGCAGTTAATCATTCGTTATTGTATTCACTGCGATTTCTCGACGCTCACAGTGAAATATAAGGACTTGTTTGATGTACTTTTTATGCGAGTTTTGCTATTAAGCGAGTAATTTTTTGTGATTTTGCAGGTGTTCGTTATGTATGATTTAATTCTTTTTTTTTTTTTCACAATACAGATGAGTTTATTGTTCATAATTTTTTTATGTGAAATCTCGAACGCTTGTCGTTAAACTAAAATGATATCAAAGATAATTTCTCATGTATAATCAGTGATAATTACCAATGTATATGCTTGAAAAAATGCAGTTGTAAATATTAGTTCTACAGTGAAATTTCGTTTTATTCGATTATATTTTATTGTGTTTTGTTAAGTTTAAAATAATATCAAAAGCAATATCATTGTTTTTCCCCACGCTTTTGCAATATTTTTAGATTACCTTTCAGGGAGCTTTGTCTTAATTAAAGTTATTAATTAAAAAATTAAATCGTATACATTTTTTTTTTTTTTTTTCAAATCATTAACAATTGTTAGGAATCGCAAAAGCATAATAGAGCGCCGGGTGTTTACAGAAGTCGATTGAAAGTGGCGAATGATTCTTTTGTAAAATCTGGAGCACGAAACAGCGTTGCACAATATCTTACGCCGCGGCTTCGAGAAATAGATACAACTTAATAATGGCGGCGTGAGGCGAACGACTTCCATTGCGGAGGCTGCTTCCTTCATTAGAGAATCCGTAATGAACGCCTTTGTTGCAATAGTAATTGCACGCGGGCAGGGCCTTTTCGAAAAATAAACTAATTGAAATGAATCCTTAGTAAATTTTACGTTGCGACCCGCGCATTCGTTGCTCGTCAAGTGTTATTTTTTAGTTACTGCTTTTTAATTAAATAGATAAAGGGAACTTGAATGTTGAAGTCGATGAAGTTAACTTACTTAAGTGTATTGAAAGATTACATCAAAGTCAGCTGTTTTAATTTACACGTGTCTCTCTCAATTCATTTTAGATATTACTCACTGATAATCGGTCTTTTAGGGGGAAATTATGTTTGGAGTCAAAAATTTGAACGTACGATGGTATTTGTTTGTCGTGTAAATTTACTATTATAAGTATTGGACAAATTGTTTCCAACACTTGCTGAAAGTGACGTTTCTTTTAACTGTTTTTAGTAAAAAATAGTATATTACGCATCAAGGGAGTAAAACACAACTTTTCTCCCCACACGGTGCTTTATATTCCAAGAGCAAGAAAGAACTGTAGGTTTTACTTCATCGAAAAAATGGATTTCCATAGTAGAATTTGCAAAAATTGATAGAGCCCTGATGTGGATGTAACGCATGGCATCAATATGGCCCTGATCAGAAAATTTCTTCTCGTCAGGCCCCGGTGGTCCTGATAAGGACATGTTTCCTGATCAGGGCCATAC
>JABFOV010004454.1:0-13925 GCA_022817685.1 Aradophagus sp. ZL-2020 | reverse complement strand
ACACATTGACCGTACTTATACAAACATCAGACACACAACAAATCTCCTACTTAACTGACACACAGAGTTCTAGCACATATACTATATATTATCAAAAAGAAGGAGAAAAATAAATGAATTTAAGTATACAATAGTTGAACAAATAAATAGCGCAGTGGTGGAAGAAGGTAATAAGAAAAAGTAAAGAGACGGGGGGGTGGGGGGGCGGGTCGGTGGAGAGGGGGGGGAGGGGGGGGGGGGTGGGGGGGGGGGGGGCGAGTGCAAGAAAAGAAGGCCGAGTTTCTCGGGGACTCGTGACGAATCGCGGAACGGTCCTTGTCAAGTGGACCGCAAGCCGAAAGTCAACATTTTCGGCCCAGCGGGCGATCATCTGCCGATGATCCGGACAATGAGGTGTCTCCGCTGACTGACTTTTTCGTGTCCTCGACCGATTTTTCGGAATTTTCGAAGACAGCTTGATACCAAACGGGGGACCTTCGCTCAACGGCCGTGTAAACGACGTGACGACAGAGGGCATTTCTTCGCCAACAAAGCGCAGCCGTGAGTTAAACGGCCGGCGCGACGTGAAATCCACGTGAAACCGACGTCGCGCTTTTTTTTTCTTTTTTATCTTCGAAACAAAATGTGAAATCTGGGATGCATGTTATTTTCTCGAGATGCATACACGGAATTCAAAATCTTGGAACCCAGGGAAGGAGAACATTAAAAAAAATTTGCATTTAATTTAAAAAAAGACATTGTTTTTGAAAATAAATTTTCATAACTGTTTCGGTAATCGAACGTGTGAAATCAAAATTGGTTTTATTCAATGAAGAATCAATCTAAAACAACGAAAATGTTTATATGTGCCTGAAGTTTGCCACGTGGCAAATCGCCACACGTTTTTGACTTAGAAAATTGTCCATGTTCAAATATTGAAATCGACTAAATCGACAAATACAACAACGAACATAGTGAAAAATATAAATTAACACAAAAAATTGTCGATTTGAATAATTGAACTTAGAAAATTTTCCAAGTCCAAAATCTGTGGCAATTTGCCACGTGGCAAACTTCAAGCTCATCATGTTTATTTTAAATTATTTTAAATTGATTCATCATCAAAAAATGTCACCTTTTTTTAAATTTCACGTATATAATGCTAAGTAAATTAAATTTTCGCCCAAAACATAAAATTGCAGTAAAATATTTACAACCAAACAGATGAAAACAAAAAAGCAAAGGTATTCCATAAAAAACATATAACTTACCTACTTGACAAAATCCAGTTCACGTTGAATTCACGATTATAAACGTTCAAACAACGTCATTTCAATATAATCTTCAAATCTTACCTTGAATTTCCATCGATCCACTTCACTCAAACTTTTCTCAAAAGTTTGATCAACGATTCGCCGAACCGTCGAGAAAACAAACAAACAAACCAAATTCAAACGTCCAAACGACGTTCAATTTTCGGCCCCCCCACCCCCCGGGGTTCAAAACTCGTCCAACGACGCACTTTTTTTAGCAGATTTTTATCGAAACGCGTTACCGTGGATCCGATTACCAGCGAATCGTTAATTGGGTGTTAATATCCTCGAGCGTTAAACTTTATTTACCGGCCGTTTCGCTCGGCCGATCGTGATCGACGTCGTGACCCCGAAATCGGCCGAGCCAAAAATTAAGTAATTTATTTCGGCCATTAAAATCGCATATTCATATCAAGAACCCCGCAGCAGTCGTAACGTTGAAATGTTTATTTGTCAAGCTGCACGAGACATCGATACTCGTTATCGGCGATCGATCGCGTGATCGTTATCGCGCATGTTTATCGGCTTATTTAAGCCGACGGCTCCTCATTTCGAATCCGTGACGCGTTTCCAAAGTTTGACAATTTTTTTTCTTCTTTTTTCTCGGGGACTGTGAGTCATTCGGCTCATTTGCACTTTAACTTCTTCGGGGAACGATGCTTGCCGGGAAACAAGTGCCGTAACAAGCGCCGCGATCGGACACCTGCTTTTGGCGACAAAAGATCGATTCGGGCCGACGTTTTCCGACTCGCCTTTTTTTTTGACTTTGTTTGTTTGTTTGTTTGTTTGTTGTTTTAATGGGACATGGAGTTTTTCGTGTGTAATATTTCCTTTTTTTTAAAAGGACCAAAGAGAACGAGTAAAATTTATGAAACTAGACAATTTTTGAAAACTCTTTTGATTTTGAATAATTTTTTGAAGCAATAAAAAATTTGCTGTAATATTTCAGAAAATATTTAGACTAAAAAAAAGATTTGGTGATCTTGATCAAAATTATACGAAATGAAAATATTATTTTGAATTAAGTAAACCTTGAATTAACTGAAGATTTAACTTAATAAAATATCTGAAACGTCAGACAATCAGTTTGAACAACTAATCATATTTTTCTGAAGATGATATATTATTACAAATTTTGTTATGAATGTGAAGTGTTCCACGTGGAAATATCCACATGATTAGAAGTTTGAAAATAATTGAACAAATTCAATGTATTTTTTAACAATAAATTCGGAGTATATACATACACTTCAAGCAGATTTTAAATACATACTTTTACCTTACATTTTTTATTTAATTTTTTCCAAATTTTATATCGTGTGGATATTTCCACGAGGAAAACTTCACATTCATACTTTGTTTTTATTTTACTTTTAAAACTCGTTGACGTCTAATTTACTGTGAATTTTACTCATTTCTTCTTTTCAGAATGTTCGTTCATTTTATCATTAAAAATAAAATTGAATGAAGGTAAATATAAAAACTCACAATTTTTATCTGCGTCTTACTTCTTCGATCGGCTTACTGGAACGTCAACTAATTTTCATTAATTTGCGTTTATCAATAACTCTGAAAAAGAACAATGATTTTTAATTATTATACAATTTTTATATTTTAAATTTTTATTTGTTTCCACAAAACAAATTTTTTGCTTGCATTAAAAACCATGCAAAAATGACAAAGTTCAACAATATAACACTAAAAATGTGTTATTTAATTAATTAATTGCTAATTAATAAATAATCATACATAATAAAGTATCGTTAGTTTTTATTCTTAATTAAGTTAATTACCGAATAAATACCAAATTTCGAAAATAAAATATCATAAAACATGAATATGAAGTTTTCCACGTGGAAACATCCACACGATATAAAATTTGGAAAAAATTAAATACAATGTGTAAAGTACAAGTATGTATTTAAAATCTGCTTGAAGTATATGTATATACTCTGAATTTATTGTTAAAATGTACATCAAATTTGTTCGAATATTTCAAAAGTTCGAATCTCGTGGATATTTCCACGTGGAAAACTTGACATTCATATAAAACATTTTAAAATAACATAAAATTCAAATTATTTTCACTAAAAATTACACATTCAATTGTACAAAATTAAAAATATATTGTGTAATTCAATAATTGCTATTTATTAACTAATTATAAATAATAACGCATAATTATTGTTTTTATTAACAATCAAATTACACAGCATAATATTTCCAGAATAAAAGTCACTAAAAATGTTAAACTGTAAAATTCAAATTAAATTCACTATTAATAGACGCCAAAGACTTATTTTAGACCCAATCAACATTACACGTCTAACGGAAAAAGGACACAACTGTACATTGGACAATTAATACCACGGCCTTAACAATCATTGCCTCGTTTATTGTGTCCCTTTTACGTTTCCTTTTCGTCCATTTCATTCTTCCCAAGTGATTTACTTCAATCAGAATCGAAGCCCGACTTGGGCCCGGGCCATAATTTATTCTCCCGAAAAAGTCACATTTTTATTTGAGAATTCCAAAGAAACAATTTTCCAGTGATCATTCGACGTCTTGTACAAACATTTACATCAAAAAAGACAAATCTGTTGATGGATTGGTGATAAGTGAACGACCACCCACCAGCCGAGTGGAATGTCTTTCCTGTTTATATATATACGTATATATAATATATATATATGATAATGAAATTTGCCCGGCAAGAAAACGACAATTCTCGGTATTAAGCGATTCGATTGACGAGTGGCTGAAAATTTCAAAACGAGGACGCATTTGTCTTGCGCGGACTATGATCGATGGAGAAAAATCGCCGAGAAATTTCTTTGCGAATCCGTCATTGAATTCTTTAAATATTTCCCGAAGAATTTCAATTCAAAAATTATCGAGCTATTTAAAATTTTCTTCAATTTTTTTTTTTTCCTTTAGCTTTAAGATCGCATAACTTTAGATATCAAAGTAAACTAAAAAAAAAACGATATCGCACAATATGGATTGTAAAATTTCCAGCGTAGGTATTGAAACAAAATAAAGCAATCTAGCAACGTCATTGGCTGAAGGTAGTTACGATATGACATCGTAAACAGTTTACTATATGAAATTTTGCACGTTGCAGTATATGTTGTGGTGGTTACAATATGGTTTTCTCAGTGTTAAACATTAAAATCAGACGCTAAATTAAATGTACTGCACGAGAGTAAAACATATTTCATAACTATTACAACCAAAAAACTGATTTTGACGAATATATGATCATTCGTACGAAATCCGTTGAAAAAAGAAAAAACTCGGATTTAGAAATTCCTGAAATTAAAGAGGCCCAGTTACGAGGCTTATTAGTTTCGTCAATTTGTCAACCGAGCGAGCGCGAGCAAATCCGCATAAAAATCCAAATCCCGTGACCCAAAACACTTATTCGGCCGGCCTTTCTTTTCCGATTCGACGCGCGGCGTGCTAGAGAGAAAAGGCGACAAGGCGAAAAAAAATGGAAGACGAGAGGGGGGGAAGGAGAAAAAAAGACGATCGACTTTGCAGGTCCCGGAGGCAGGTATACCTAGAAGTCAACGAGCTAGGTGTGGAAGGGCCGGCAGATTAAGCCGGACTGTAAATAAAAGCAAGCCACAGAGATAAAAACGAGGATTTACAGTGAAAATATTTGGCATTTGGTGCAGCGCCCTCGGTATTGAGACGGCAGGCACGGCGTCGCGAAGGGGGAGGTGCCATTGACGGTTTTGTTGAAAGTTTTGGCCATAAATTCAGCGGCCATTGTGGCACTTTCAAGAGGAAACCCGCAAATGCTTTTGTGACACGTCTTATGGGCCTTTGTAAATATCGGGGCCCCCTATGATTTTGGGCCCGATTTTTTATTTCGACTTCGTTTTCATGCGCCAAATGAAAAAAAAAAAAAGAAGAAAAACAAACTCACACGTAGGGTCTCCCCCTTTTTTCAAAAGGGCGAAGAAAAAACGACGTTGTATATTAAACGCAAGATTTACAACAAATGCTTTCAATTAAGCCGAGTTATTAAGGTGATTCTTCAAGCCTTTATTACTAGTGTTCTTTTTTTCCAATAAAAATGTTACATCAGTAATTTTGCAAAACGAACGTTGCATACCCATTTCCTTATTTTGGGAGAAAATCGTTTTGAGTTAAAAAAAAATTACAATTTTCTTTTGTTTGAACGGCGCCTACATGTTTTGTCGGGAAAGGGGGGTGGAGTGTAATCATAACGTTACTAATAAATAACAAAATCAACATGTCAGTTATTCAAACTATTCTCCCGTTGTCAATCGCTTAACAGATTATCATTACAAGTATTAATTTATTCATTTGCAATTGTACTTTCAAAAAAGTCTAGCTCCGCGATCCTAGACCTGAAGAATCACCGTAATATTTCGCGACTCGGACCGTGACGCCTCGAAAGAAACGGCTAATAAAAGATGAACAGACGATGAAACAAAGGACGAATTATGAAAGGACCATGATACTCCTACGAAGGCTTACGAGCGCGACCAACCTGTTGAGTTTAAATCCCATAAGAAGCCATAAATCTTTCTATCGCGTTAATCGCATTACTTCTTGGATGTATTGGAATGAACGTGGATGAATGCGCGAGTATGCTCGTGTAATGGTATACACATCGGTGCACCGCGTTACGTCACCTGAATTGTCGAGATTGGGAAAAAATCGGTTGGTGACATCACTATTGAAAAGAAATCGACGAGATTTAAAAATCGCTCGAACATTATTGTATTGGAGGAGCTTAATTTTAACGACTGAAGTGGAACGATGATTTAGTTTTGATTTAGGTAAATAAGTGAGTCACTGGAATTTATTTGATGCCATAACGTTCCAAGTGACTGTACTGCATCGATAATTTGATGAAAATCCAAGATCTGTTGAAATGAATACTGTTTCAATGTATTCAATATTGTAGTTTAGGTATTAGTCATTATTGCACAAAGAATTCTTTAAAAAGGTCGATTAGAGGTCATTGTGAATGTAAACAGATTAAATTTGAATAAAAGTCGGTTATATTGAAGTCTAACGTTTTAAAGCTTGATACATGTGATGAATTTTAGATTCAATTACATTTTACGAAGATATTAATAATTTAATATATCTAATGTATACTTCCTAAACTTTTTATGGTCGATAATAAATTTGATGCGTGATTGCATTTATTGAATGCGTACAAAATACAGTCGAATATAAATGGTATATACGCCACGTGTAAACATTATATTACTTTTTACAAGGACACTAAAGGTCGCATGACTAATCGCTCGATTGTCCAACTGTCTTCGATTCGTAAGACAGCTATTTAAAACCGAAGGATGGCACAGTGACCAGATCGAGTTGATGCCTCTCGACGGATGATTTACTGCCGGTTCGTCAATTTTCTCCTTTCGGGCCGACAATTATCAACCACCAAGGTCATAAAACCTTATGTCCCAAAGTCAACGTCCATTTATAATCAACAATTTATGGCAGTTCATTATTCGCCGAATGCTTCGAATCTGCAATCTTGGTCAATTTGGGGTAAATCCGTCGAAGAAATCGGAAATCCAACGCCACGCATAGTTTCTTTTTTTTTCGGTAGCATAATTTACAGCTTTTTCACCAACTTTCCAAAAAGAACAACCATGGTCACCACAAAGCAACCAGTAGACAATGGGCTTCTGGTCACCTTCAGTGGTTCACATTTCAGCGGCAAATGAACGCTTTAAATCATTGGCCTGCAATCCGACCGGAGAAATTACCGCAACGAATGTATTTGCATCTTTTTTTATTATTTTCAAAGGGAATCTTGGCTACCGAATGTAGAGTCACTACTGTTTGCGAAAGGGCAGGGAAATTCTATTCAAAAGGCGGAGCTTTTGATGAATTGAGTTTTGATTTCGTTTGTATGAACGCAAGCATGGAGGAAGTTGAAAGTTTTTACAAGGGTTACAGAAAATACAGGAATACATATGCAAAATTAATTTCGAAAAGTTAACCATATCATCTGCTAAGAAATAATCAATAATTATGTATAATAAGACAATCTTTTTTACTAAATATATCATTGATTCAGTAAAAATACATCTATATAAATAACGAAATAATAAGGATTCATTTTGTTGAATTCAAATTAATTCAATAAAACAACAAATAAAATCAAAAATTAAACACTGAAATCTAAAGAGCACTAATTAAATAGTACTGCACTTCAAGAACAACACTATTTTTTAGGCCAATGGATTACAAAAATTAAAGAAACACAAAAAAATCCTAAACGATCTGCATATACCAACTTCATCAAAACCGAAAAACATAAGTTTTAAATGATGGCCAAAGAAACTCTTTACATTCAAAACTGATGCAAAACCTAGACAAAAAAATACTTTAAATCTCAAAACCACCTTCACTTCACCTTACGTCGAATGTAAATATTTACCCCACTTCTTAAAACCACATTTCCTATGCCTCTACGTTTCAGGTACAAACATTTCCAAAGTAAAAATGCCTAGCAAGACGATTTCCAACAGCCTTTTTTGAAAAAAAAAAAAAAAAAAAAAAAGTGTCGTTCCTAAAAAACAGTCGCGGTTCTGACAGAAATTGTCCGCATAATGAAAGCTGACGGAGCGTCAACCTTCGTTTCTTTCGCGAGACCGCGTATCACGAGCTGAAACGCGTAATCGCTGAATGCACGTGACGTTTATGCGACTCGTGCGCGCGCGCACGTCTGTGTACGCGCGGGCAGGAGGCGAGGGGAGGGGCGCCGAAGGGAGCGGAGGGGAAGGGCGAGTCGCGGGAGAAAGAGACGGCGGAGGAAACGAAGGGATTGGCAGCCACCCACAGAGCCACAGCAACCGTCCTGTTTCGTTTTTCGAAATCGAGCTCGGTTGCGCGGGCGCGCCGCGCGCTAGCGCCATCTCGCTCGGCGACGGTGCTGCCCCCTCCGCTCGCGCCCTCTAACTCGATCCGGACGGTCCCGCGCGTCGCTACTTACTGATATTTATTACGCCCAGAAATGTGTACGGGCCGTCATAAATCTTTGCATTCACACGGAGCTTCTAATTTACATATATCGCGCCGTCTCGCTCCGACCGCCGCCCGCGACGCCGGCGTCCTTGTCGCGCGCGCGTGTGTGGGAGAGACGCGAGACGCTTTTTGGAAAGAAAAAGGCGCTTTTGCCGTCGAAAAAAACGCGAGCCGAATGATGTATCGCGCGCGCTCGCGGGTCCCACGGCGATGATAGTGGACGCGTGAAGCGCGCTGCGAAAATATTATAACAATTTTTTCTACCTCTTTTTTTTCTTTCCTTTTTTTTTTTTTCGCACGACGGAATAAATAAGCCATATATCTGGCCAGGAATGCTTACTGATTTTTCGTATTCTTTTTCTCTCGCCTTTATTTTCTTCCCGTTCTTGTTGTTTCCTTTTTTTCTTTTTCGGGGATTTTGACGCCGTGAATGAAGTGTTTTGTAAATATGATATCGATGATTCTTTTAATTGTGACGTGCGACATAAGAAAGTATGTTTTTAGTGTGCTTTAGAATAAAAATCTTGACGTGTTTAATATATGTCTTGTATTTTAAAATGGAATAGTTATTTAATGGCAAAACAACTTGTTTTATGCGGGGGAAGTCTTTAACGTTTTCTGTGGGAAGTTATATTTTTAATCAATTGAAAATATAACTTCCCGATACAATTTGAAAATTTAAATTAAGAATTTTATATCGTGTATTCCAATGAAGTCAAAATCTGTAAGAAGTTATCTACGTATGTCAAATTCAAATATAAACTGAGACACATTTTTGCAGAAAAAAATCAATGTTCCTTTCAAGTTTCAACTTGTAAGCATGCATGTACAAAACTTTATGGTTGAATTGTTTTTTTCAATTGAAATAATCTATCAAAATCAAATCAAATATTCAACCACAATATTTTATACGAACTCCATGTATAAGAAAATACTCGAAACATGATCTTTAAAATGCACAAATACATATCACATGACTTAACATCCATGAATCCTATAAACCCTGGTTAAAGTGAAATAGAAAATCATAAAATTTCATAGTGGATAATTCATAATGACATTCTATGATGAGTATTCCATAGATATTTCGGTATTTCATAGGGATTCCTTATGAATATCCATAATGAAAAGTTATGATATTATATGTTAAGAAAAAAAACTTATGAAATTCTATGAGGATCAATGGTTTTTTATGAACATAAAATTTGTTGTTCATAAAAGACCACTGATTCTCATAGAATTTCATAAATTTTTTTTTCTCAACATATAAAATCATAACTTTTCATTATGGATATTTATAACGAATTCTTATGAAATACCGAAATATCTATGGAATACTCATCATAGAATTTCATTATGAATTATCCACTATGAAATTTCATGATTTTCTATTTCACTTTAACCAAGGAAGTTAACAAAAAAATCTTATAACACAACTTGATGTAATCATTAATAATATCAAACATAAAATAAATGATAGCAACAAATCGTTCAGATCTCTCATATATTACAAACGTGCAGAACTTTTCGTACATAATTAAATTCTGACTAAATTATTCGTTTTAACTAAACTCGAGAGAGTGATACTACTTTGTTAAAACCGCCTGGTTCATTAAAACGACAAGGACACCGCATTTCCAGTCTTTTGTGCCAAAACCGCCGCGAAGGATCTCATTTACCACTTTATTTAGCAGCGTGGCGTTCGCTCGCTTGGCCAAAAGCGCCCTAGGAACTTAATGTATTATTACGAAGAAAATCGTTCGTCTTTGTATCCGAGGCCCTGAGAAAATTGATAATAGAAAAAAAACCGATAATAGGCTACCAAGAGGATGGTTAACGTTAATTAAGTTGGGTCGAATGCAATATGAATAAATGCTGTAAAGCGCAATAAATCTCTATAAGTGCACTTATGTTTTCAAGTGTAATGATGATCATCGAACAAGCTTCGATCGTAAAACTATGCGAGCCCCAGGTTTCGCGCAGCATGATAAACATTTAATGCGCGCTGAGAGTTACAAATAGAAAGAAGAAGTGAAAAAAAGATCTATTTGACAATCTATCAAACGCGGGTTATTAATTTTTTGTCTTATAAGGGTTTGTACGGTTATAAATTTCAAGCCAGCTCGCTCGGTTTATGAACTGAAACTGACGCTCGGAAATTCACGAGTTCATTTCCGCCGAGACAAAAGTGTGAGAAAATGCCGATCGTTTGAACGCTTTGGAATCACTGGGTAAAGTTTTAAGTAAACTGATGCACCGTACCTTTGTTAGAGATTCAAAGAATGATAATTTTTGATGCAATTATTTTGACGGAAGAATTAATTCGTTATAAATGACTATAAATACATTGAAGGTATTTCTTATCGAAGAATATTCCTTTTAGATAGCGACTTCGGTGGAAACAATAGCTGAAGAGGTCGAAAAATACAACTTTTTTTAATGTAAAAGAAACGATTATTTTAGGTTGAAATGTGGGATTCGAAAAGTAAGAAAAAAACTTTGATGAAATGCAACGAAGTTGAAATAATCAATTGAAATGGAAGTGAATGTGAAGAATCAGGAGCAAACCGTAATTTTGGCTGAGTTGCAAAGAGACTGCAAACTTTCACCACGTATCATTACTATTTAAGTTTTTTAGTACACCAAATTCTTTTTTTCAGTGTAACAAACATCGAAAAAACATTTCTACAAAATGTACAAAAAGTTATATAATTTCATAATATACAAAACTTGAACAAATTCAGAAAAACCTGCTATTCTTCAAAAGCTTGTTTGAAGAATGCTTTGCCTTTCTTAAATCACTTTATAAATGTAAAATAAAAAAGATATTAAACATAAATATAACGTAAATAATATAAAGTAGATTAAAAAAATTGACATTGACATTTTCTAGTTGCAATAACAAAATTTACAAAGAAAAGTACAGTGATTTTTTAACATGCGTGAACTTTGCCGTGTAAAAAGATTAAAAAATGTGAAAATTACAACTTTAATAATAATAATAAAAAAAGAAAGTATTAATTTCAACATTTGCACCTCAAAATTTAGTATATTACTATTTGGCAAATATCACGTGCATGATTGTTTACTAAAGCTTGTCCAAGTTTAAACTAACATTACTTATATATATAACTTTTGATACACTTCATATGATGTTCGATAACTTTTTTGCACTGAACAAAAATAAAAAGATACAGAAATTCTACTAAATTCAAACTATATCACATAAGTCCAAATTTTACACAATCTTATACATTATGTACCAAATCCCAACGCTTCCCTCGAGCATCGCCCCACGAAAGACCTCAGCGAAATTCGAAAATTCGGGAATTCGCCTTTGAAGGGCAGCGTGGTGCTGAAGCGCGGTTTGTCTGCGGCGAAAAGAAGGTGGAAGCCTACTCGTAAAATGGAAATCAATTACATCTGCACTTAACCACTTAAACTGGTTTCTCCACGGTTTTAAAGCGACTCGGGCAGCGCGAGTCAAAAAGTCGAGGTGCAAAGAGCGCATTTGTCTCCCCACACTCTCTCTCGTCTCACTCCCGTCGATCCCGGCCTCCTCTTCCGTCCTCCTCGTCGGCGTCTCGCTCTTTTGTTGCACTTACACACCACTGCCGGGGAATAGTTTGCGGCGAGCCGCAGATCATTCGTATCAACATAATTACAAGCTCGGAAGCCGCCTCTCGGGTTCTCTCACCTCGCTCCACCCATCACAACATCACACACGTTCGCCTGTAGCCGATGCCGACGCAATCATTTTCGTCCAGCCGGAGAACAATAATTGTTCTTAATAAATATTTTGGAATTGTTGCAGTCCGTGGTGGAAAGAGATATTAAGGTGGGACGATCATGAAACGAAAGATTACAGATTTGTATGGTATTGAAATATATCATTGTTCATATCATGAACTCTTATTATTTATAATATAAAATATCAAATAAAATATTCTCAAATAATCTCAAAATATTCTGACTTATCAAAGCTTTAAGAAGTTTAAATAAAAATAAAAAAAGCTTAAAAAATGTTACATTGTGAAACAAATTTTTTTATTGATTGCACAAGAGAAAAGAAGTTTTATGAATTTATATCTCACTTAAATGTTGTGAAAGTCCCACCTTAAGATCTGGAGTTTCGTTGCCAAGATGCGAGATTTCGGAACGGCGGCACTCTTTTTCGCCCTCGGCCATCAGATTAGGCCGACCGATTTAGTGAATTATCGATCTCTTATTCAGCCGGTTGAATGATGCTGCCTGCACTTGATCGATGCACTTTGTCTTGATCTACACTTGGAGATTCGAACCGAGGAAATTAACGTCGATTAGAGAAATTTTTTTGTTTTTCTTTTAGTTTTGGAATTTCATTTCTGAAGAAGAGTTTGGCGTTTGGTTTTGCACTCTGAATAGTACTGTTAGTTTTGTGGAATTTGAAGGATGAAGTTTATCACAGAATGATAGTGAGAAGAATATCCAAGATTCAATATGGAATAAATAGAATCAAATACCTAATAGATGTTTTTATTATTTTTTTTAATATGTATTTATTTAAATGTTAATTCATCAAAAAGAAATTAGTGATTGTTTCATGGTAGAAATATTGCTGGTTTTTCACAGAATTAGAAGCTTGAGTCAAATAATGAAGATAGAAGAAGAATATGTCAGATTTGACGAGAAATCCAAGATTCGATATGAAATGATTCAATTTAATGTAAAATTTGTATGTGACTTTAAAAGATTTGAATTAAAAAAAATATGCAATTATTACTAGCAAATTTATGTATGTATTTATTTATTTATTTAATATCAAAATAAATGTTGCAGTAAAAAGCTCATGTTTTTTTAATTTCAAAACTCTGTTACCTCATGTCACATAAAAATTTGAAAAAACATAGTACTAATTGATAGAATATACAATTTGTTCACGTAAAGAGTACAAAATTACAAAATCTTCATAACAAAACAAAAAATATATGATTTGTTTTGCTATATGCGTACATAGAATCTGAAAATTGATTGAAAGCAAATATTATTAGGAAAAATCCATAAATTTATGGCGATAAAAATAACTTGAATCAATTTCACTGACTGAATAAAAAAAACATCATATAATATACATAAAATATGAATATCACATAATTGTTAATAATTTTTCATTACAATATACAATGTTGAATATTAAATAAAAAAATAAATAAAATGAATGTAAATTATATTCTGAAATATATATTATTTACAAAATCTAATAAAAGTTTTCAAGAAACTCAATATTCGATTATGAATAATTAAAATAATGAAACAGAAACTAATTTTCCTTGTATTGTAATATAAGAAATAACTTTGTATTTCATAGAAATGAAAAAAAAAAACAAGAAAGAAAGTACATGACTAGTGTCTGTCACATATAAACAACTGACGCTGCCGACGAAAAGCAATGTTTAATTTACTGTTGACACAATACCATATAAAAAATAAAAAAAAAATTGATGTACTATAAACATCGATTACAAACGCATACAACATATCAAGAACGTTCCTACTTCATACTTATTTACCGTATCGTGACAGATGTCGACCTCGTACGTAGCTCGCGACCCTCACTAT
>JABFOV010004453.1:0-13925 GCA_022817685.1 Aradophagus sp. ZL-2020 | reverse complement strand
GATATAGATATACCATGTTAAGGGATTCTGTAAATTGAATGCCTGGTCTCGTCGTTATACTTTATCCAGCGACTTGTTCGCTTTATGCCTTAGAATTGAGTGAATGGCGCAGATTCTATTATAGACAAGAAATCGCTGTGGTCTAGCCACCCGAGATACAACATTTTCATGCATTATGCATGCTCTGGCAAATTGTGTTATTTGTACCGCGCCGAGGGCTGCTGCAGCAAGAGGCCAAGATTAAGGCGCCGGCAAAATTACACCGAATCCAACGACTGCGCGCCATTTTACCCAATCATTGTCGCGTCATTTGCGACAACGCTTTCCGACTGATCGCGATTTACCTATTACTGTTTACTCCTTGCCTTACCGCCACCTTTATCTCTATCTTCCTCTTTCTTTTTGTGCCATCAGTTCATCTGATTTTCGATATTGTTTATTTTAAATTGTTCGGATGAACGTGGGACTCTCAGAAAGTCGATCCAATGGAATTCATTTTATAAAGTATATATTTTGAAAATGATATACAATATGGATTGTAAAATGTCCAAAGTGTCGCTAATGTGTTACTTCATTTTGATGGTATACATAATGAAAATAATGTTATACAAAGTAGATTTGAAAAAAATTAACAATAATCAACGACTGAAGTTACGATGTGATAGTCTACATTATAAAATTGTGAGTGTTACAATGTATCATTTGGCAATTACAGTATCATTTCCTCAGTGATAATTCTTCAATACAATTTTTTGTTTATATAAATAACAAAAATATTAATTCCTTAAAACGGTAAGATGAAGCACAATACATCCTTTCATACAGTTCTTTGTTTCTTTTTTATCAGTTTTTATAGTTAATAAAAAAGATTGTTTAGTTAAGCATTAGGTGTTTAATTGCGTTATAAAGATGAAAAATGTGTTACACTTTTTAATGTCGATTATAAAGACAGCGTTATAAGAAACTGTTGAAAGACATAAAACCCGGCAAGTAAAAAAAATATTATTGCGGTGTCGCGAGAATAAAAAAAAGCGACGCGGGCTTTTTTCAATTAAAATGTTATATCCATTTTCCCTCTCTTTTTTTCTTTTTTTTTTTCTAATAACCCCGTGACCGTCGTTAAGGGCCGAAAAAGTTATGAAAGAAAGTTGCAATACTTAAACGTAGGTTCCTTTATCTACTGTGATACGTTTTCATAAAACCGACCATTTTCGAGAAAATTGAGGAAGTTGCAGGAAAACATAGTTATAAAACTGTGCTTTTACAAACTCGGTCGATTTTCCAGTCGGATCTATTAGTTTGATTGAAAATAAAAGCCGGTAAAGAGACGCGCGAGCGACTCCGCCGACTGCTTTATAATCGATGTTTATACATAATTACTAAACTGGGATTCTGCGTTTCACTTTTATCGACTCGAATAATAAATTGGAATGTTATACGACGGGGTGAACTAAAGTGACTCATATTTTTTAATGAAAAATTAACTAAAATGTTAATGTCATGCTAATTAAGAAAGCACTCTTAAAAATAATTCCCTCGGCACAAAAATACCGGAATATTCTGACTCTCTATATTATTCAGGACAAACTCGTTTAGTCGAAAGGCGTCATTCTTGGCGTCGGGCGCTAAATTTCTTGCTTTCGAACTTTCGTCTGCACGTGAAACAAGTCAAAAACATTAGGAAAAAAAAACAGTTAAATTCTTAACGAAACAATAATTCCCGAAATAATTCAACTCGCGATCAACGTTTATTTTTCTTCCACTTTAATACCTTCGTGTATATCGTTACATTAAATAAACGCAAGAAGGGTTTTACCATTTTATTTGTTGGCTCGTGATTTTGAGTTGACCCAAGAGTGATAAGAACGTGTTTACTCAAGCGCTGAAGACATTCTCAACATTAAGTAGTATTAAGTAACAAGTCCGTTAGAAGAGGAGGACGCAAGAGAGATTGGGAGTGGAATTAAAAGAATTGAGCTGCGTAGTTGCTTTGGGAGGTCTCTAGGTCGACAAGCGATTACGTTTCCACGCAAAAGTGGACCGCGAATAAGTGATAAATAAATTTTGATGAAAAAGAATCGTGTTGTTGGATGGAAAACAAAAAGGTCGATGACCCTCTTACTGAAATGTTTCCCAAAATATACAAATCGCTAAATAGTGTAACCAGTAAAAAAATTCTTTTTTTATTTACAAATCTTCACTTTTTTAACGACAACTCAAATAATTATCTTCATGTTAAACGTTAAATTTAATATCAAGTTTCAAACATGCTTGATTTCTGATGGACAAGTCATAAAAAATTGTGTTTAATTTAAACTTGAGAAATGTATCACTGAAGACTTCTCAAAAGTTTCCTCCGCACATCGGCGAATCGTAAAACAATTGACTTTTAACAAATACGAAAATTGGCATATTATTTTTTTTCCTCGTCTATTGTCCTCGTCGCAATACAATACTCGCGCGACATGAATAGATGCAATCATTTACACTCAGTGTTACACCAACTTAAAATTCCCGAGTGACAAAATAGTATATTTCAGAGACAGAGAGAGAAAGAGAGAAAAAAAATTGCGGGATTTTTATGCTCTGTAATATTTTTAAAGTAAGATATTTTTATTGGCTAAAAGGTATTTTACACGCGCGAAAGCTTTCCCAGGTGCACTTGTGCAATTATGGTAAATTATTAGCGTATTGCGAGTCGTCGACAATGATAGTCGCGCTTGTGCAACAACAATTTCATGAATTTTACTGTACACATCTTTCCTCGTTATAATTTATGAACCCTTGTGTTTTATTTTGGTTAAACGCACTCACGAGTAGATCACTCCAGTAATTTACTCACTCCAATATTTTATTTCGTTGTCCTAAACAGCCAACGAAAATAAATCGAAATTTCAGCCATTCTCGTTTCGTAAAATATAACTCGACGTACATTAATTTCAACATTTTTTTGTTGCTTCTTTTCAATGCTTTACACATATGAAAAAATATTTGTCAAAGTATCACTATTAGATATTGTTTTCAACAAATTTTCAAAAATTTTACATCAAACTTAATGGGGGTCACGTATTTTGGAAGTTTGGTACCATACTTCCGCAATTTCGTAATAGGCTTTCAGAAATTGATCGATCCATTTCGAAAATTCCAAATGAATCCTGAATTTTCGGAATGTTGCGTATTATTACATCAGGCTAGGTTACGTCGATTATTAAATTATTAGATTGTTATTCAATTATTTCGTCCTGGAATCCCTTTATAAAATGTACGATTATCAAAAACTTTTAAAACTTCGACACGTAAAGTTGTTAAAATTGTTTAACAAATTGTTAAAGTCATTTTCGATGGAAATTCGATTGTGACATTAACGTAACTACTGTTTGGCCATCTCAACTTCATCACACACTTTTCACTTCATCAATGTTCGAAATTTCGAAATCATTCGCGATAATGAATTGTAATCAGCGTGACTAAAATATTTACATCAATATTTTTCTTCCGTAATTTCCGTGTAATTATCAGGAATCTCGTTATTTTCATTCAGTCATCTTCAATTCGTAACGTCAAAGTGTGATAATCCTTTTTTGGCATTCACGAGTTAATAAACACCATTATAAAACATTCGTTCATTCGATTCGATCATCACCATTTCATTAATTTTATACCTGAAAATTTCTGGAAATAATTCCAATTTTTCATATCTTGATTACATGATATTCACAGTTTATACATGTATAGTCACTTGACCTTCCGCTACATCTCATTTGTAAATAAAATACTAAAAAAAAAAAGACAAATTACGTATGCGGGTTTGCCGAAAATAAACATTCACCACTCACATAGCGATTCGTTGCGAATTCTGGCACTTCAATTTTTTTCCAACAAAATGTTGGTAAACTTTGGCACTATCAACGAAAAAATACATGATTTACTTATATTAATCTTTTAACTCAATTATTTCTTCCTTCGTTACTCTTATTCATCGATTTCACGTTTGGTCAATAACTGAAATAAATCAAAACGTGCAACGGACCTTATAAATTTTAAACATTGTTCCATCAAAACTTTTTATTCTTTCTTTCAAAGTTTCAGTAGCTTGAAATAACAGCAAACAAAAGCTATACACTTGTCCGATCATTTTCAATGCATTTTTTGCATGAATTGACGTGCATTTGTCACGTTTTATTGAAGCATTCATTTGCGAATAAATACAGTCCATTACACGCGCATCAAATTAAAAGTCATCAATTCCTGAAATTGGGCTTTTTTATTTAATCCGTTTAAAAATTGTTACAAATTGTGTAATGTTGAATTTTAGGTAACAACGAACGGAAATTGTATTGATCATCGTACAATTAATTGTATACATTTTTTATTTAATGACCTACATCTCAAAGTCAGTTACATCCTTTTTAACTTTAAAACTATTGATTGGAAATGAAATTTCACATATTATTGACATTCCAATTAAAAAAAAGTTACATTTTAAAATCGTCACAACGTGAGCAAGGTATTCTAAAAACTCATCTCACGCATCGCATGCAATTTTAATAACGGGCCATTTTTCAGAATTACAATCGTACATCACCATCATCCCGAAAAAAAGAGAGAGAAAAAAAAGAAACATTATCACCCACAAGACCAAGTTCGACTCGACACGCGTTATAAATCCGCACACTGACATCCTACCCCATCCAGTAGCACATAAGGTCAGGAAACATTTCCGTGTATACATATTCAAACAATATTCCCTCAACAAGATTTGTTGGAGCATCAAATTGTTTAGTCTATGCAAACGCGGATAAACGAGGTATTATTATGCGAATAAAAAAAGGTAAAGTGATTTGAACAAAATAAAACCATGATTGAATTAAGTGTCTAATCTTCTTAACATTCACTGAAAAAACCATACCATAACCACCACAACGCATATTACAACGTTGACAATTTTTTATAGTAAACTGTATACGATATTATATCGTAACTGACTTCAGCCAATGACATTGCTAGATTGCTTTATTTCGACCAATAAGCATGCTGAAAATGTTACAATCCATATTGTACGATATCTTTTCTCAGTGTTCATCACAGAATTCCACGTCAATGTAACTTCGTCACTATTTTAAGGTGACAATTTCGCAATTCCGATCTTCCGAACATGTTTCATAATAAGATAATGTCTATAAATCCCGCATCGAACACGAGTGGATCCAACATTCAACTTTTTCAATGTTTTAAAACTCCGCAGCCCATCCTTTCTCTTCGTCTCCGCACTCCCGTGTCGCGCATAATTTCAGTCAATAAATAATTAATAATCCCGATTCCGCCATCTTTTACCGGGGAAAAAAAGCGTAGATGAAAAGGATCGTGACAAATTGTAACGTCGGGTAACGCATTACGACGACCTGGCTCAAGACCCTAGCGAAAGATTCGAAATCGCAATCCATCAAAAGCGAAAATCCCGCGGCGGGAGGGCAATACCCGTGCGACGTAGACACGTCGGCCTTTCCGTTTTTCCGGCCAATCTCTTGCGCGCGCGATTTATTGTTTTTTCTCCCCCCCCCCCCTTTATTTATTTTATTTTGATATGTTTCTTTGATTATACTTCCTTTTTTCCCCATCTTTTTATTCTCCTTTCCCCATATGCGACATCAAAGCGAGCCGGCACCGAAATACGACTGTCCCAGTTGCTCGATTTGCCGCGGGTGCTGTGGATCGGCCTTGTGAAAATCATGCGTTTGAAGTTGGGACGCAGCCGAGATTCCGGTCCGCTGGTCCGAAGAAATTTGCCATCGAGCGATAATTACGCGCGAAAATGTCGATATATCGAGCCAGCCGGGTGGGTGGAAGAAGGTCGGGGTGGAGGAGCGGGGGGAGGGGGGGGGGTCGAAGTGCATGACCCGGGTGCCAACTCTCGGCCTCGGCCCACGGATTATGCGCCCCACGTCCCGTCCCGTCCATCAACCGCCCGAGCACTTTTCTCTCCCTTATTTCCCGTCGGCTTTTGACTCCCGAGCGCCGCCGAAATGAGGCACCGACCGGGGCTTATTGTCCCGTTTACTCGCCACCGACGCGAAAATCCCCTTTCAAAGTGCACGCGCCATCTCCGCCAGTCCTGCTCCTTTTTTCTTCGCCTTTTCCGCCCTTCTTCTTGCGATCTTTCTTTCTACAACCCTCCGTCCCACTCGGGCTTCTCTTATCACACGTTACCCCTCCCCTTTTTTTCGCTCTCGCGAATTGACGCACTTTTCCTCTTGCCACGCAATCTTGTCAATTTCAAGCAACACGTTTAGAGTACGGTGTTTCGTATCGGGGGAAGCGAGTAGAATAGCTCGTGCAACGAGCCGACGTAAATGCAGCGCTCTTTATGAAATGTAGCTGGGGATCGTTTCCATGTAGAAGTTGCTAAGGTTTTACCGAAGTAAATATGCGGTTGGATGGATGTTGGTAGATAGATGGGTGGTTGGTGAGTGGATGGAACGTTGGGTAGAAGTTGGTGGTCAATGATCGGTAGTTATGAATAGTAAGTCTCGTGTCATTGATATATTATATCTTTGACAAAAATTTTTTAACGTTTAAAACAATCAAGTGGATAATTTTAGAGACTAGAGTTCAAGTGCCAACATTGTATATCCGATAGTTATTGCTTTCAATGTTGTTTATTTACAGATATTGAACAAACAGTAGAAACTAGTTTATTTTAGATAACCACCAAAAAATCCAACTCGAATCGCGTAGGATATTTTAATTACGACAGAATCAATGTACAGATCTCTGAGTGGGAAATATTTCATAATGTAATCAAACTCGATTAAGAACTCTTCAGCGAATACAAAATAAAAAATGTAAATAAAGAACCGGGCGTGTATCTTTTTTTTTTCAATAATGAGACATGAACAATAATTCTTTGTTAATTGGATTTACATTTTGAAGATACTTTTATCATTTATTCCATATTTCGGCATTATTAAACTCGTCATAAATTTTTATTTTCCTCATTATGAAATATTCATTGAGTACGATATAAGAAAATATCGATTTAATTGGAAAAAAAGTTATTCCTATAATGAAAACAATAATGTAGAGACGGTTCAGTAGATTGAAAAAAAAGAGAGAAATGAAATCAGTCAATAAAGTTTCAAATATTAATTTCATTTCATAAAATAACATAATCGCTCTTGTTCATTTCACCTATATATTTTTACTCAAACGACAATAGAAGACAAAATCTAAAAGTCGCCATAAAATATTGATCCCACATACACCATTTTCCAAAACATTGATTTGAAACAACGGATCTCGATAGAAAATTATATGAAATATGATTACGTAGAAGCGTACATTGCCGTTGCTTACAATATGGGAAAAAAGGACGTAATTCTGATATGGCGACCCTACAACTCCAAAGGCTGTTTTATTGCTTTGTGACAAAGTGGCAAAATTTCATCAAACGGAGGGGTCGATGTCATATGAATTCGCCGTGACGTCATTTATGCGCGCTCCCATAAGGAACGTTCCGCATGAAAATTATTGTGGAAATCCGATAAATGGTATCGATACGATAAATGGCCCGCTCGCCCTCCATAACCGACGGCCATAAAATAAAGCTCACAGCCAAACTCATAACTAAATATTTATAATCTAATAACACGCAAAAAAAGCTTTTATTAAATATTTAAAAAAAAAGTGTCCGACCAGGAGAGGGGAACATACATCTTCCTTTTACATTTCGGAAAATAAAACATGAAACACAAATCAAGATTCCAAGGCGAATTAATCAATAACCATCGTTTCGGATAAAAAAGTTGAGGCAATCTTGAGCTCGCGATTTTCTCTAAATTACATTCGTGCCAACGTATCTGCTTAGTCACTGTCAAATAATTCCACGGCTTCCCGTAAGTTTGATCAATTACCTATATTAAACTTCTTTTTATTATTCCGTCCTTATTTAATTAATGGTACCGTTTCGAGGTACAGATTAAAACAATTGAACTGTCCTTGCGAAATAAAAAATTAAGTGCAACATTATTCGTGTTTCCAGATACATTTCATTAGGTACGTTCCTCGAGCGATGTAACGCTTTAAATTGTACAGTTTTAATAATTCGTCATTCCACTGAAACGATCGCCATTTGCATATTATGATCGCGAGACCAATTCTCTCGTAACTATTAGCACCGTTTTAGTTACAATATTCGTCGATCTCAAAATTAAAAACGTTTTTTGATGCACACGTATAAGAACTGAATAAACGTTGTGAAAATTTCAATCAACGAATATCAATTGATATCACTTTGCATCGGCAATTACAACAATCAATTTTTAACAAGGTTGATCTATTTGAAAAAAAAGATCGAATTCTACACTTGTAAATCAAAAAATGTACATCACAATGCTAAGCAATATTTTATCCAACTTCAAAACTTTGACCTATCGTTTACCGGTAGGATTTGAACCCGAACTACACATACTCCAACTATCCTTGTCTCATAATAAACTGCGAGCTATTTTTTCCTCTTTTCGGGGGGGCCACGCTTCCCAGCCCGACGAGCCTCGATCCCCTTCGCGACGGCGGGAAAGGGCTCCTGATTACCCCGGGAAAATGACACGCACGTCGCCCGTACCGCCAGGATATTGCTTATATACGAGGATCTTACATCCCCGTAGCCCGGTTCTTGCGCGACAGCCATAGGGAATTCGCTCGTAAGTGGATGTTTTCTCGGCCCCCCCGCTCGCTATGATATACGCACCGACTACCGCATTTCGCTCCAATATTGCCTCGGCGCCCCGCGACCAATCGAAAGCCGGCGTTATCATTACCGACCGAGGGCTTCTTGCCGGCTCGCCGCACGTGACGTCCCGCTTTCGGCCATTTGCCTGCGAGCGGCCGCACTTTCGGCCGGGTAAATAAAATTCGAGTAAATATCAATTGAATCGTGGTTTTACGACGTCCCTTTTATGGACTTGTTGAAACGCCGAGCCCGTGGCTCGGCCTGCACCTTAATGTCGCTATTAGAAAATAGGCTCTCGCGAGAGCGGCTCGGAATAAGAAGGGCGATAAATTCGCCGGGGTTAACGTCGAATATTTCAGGCCAAGTTTGAATACCATTTTAATATGGCTTTCTTAGGGAACCTGCCGCGTAGTTCGCGCTAGACTTTAATAAGATCGTAATAAGACTTACTGCTATAGAAATGTTCATGCCAAGTATGCTTAAATGTATACCTTGTTTTACGATCCTATTTCACACTCTCGGGAAACCGTATTTTTTTAAACAGACAAGCTATAAATTTCACTGGACAATAAAGTTATCAGTAAAGTTATTTAAACGGTTCAACAATATTTTTATCTGATTTTTCGAAATATGAAGCGCTTTTATTTTGAATTGTTCGATCAGGTCAATAAAGTGAAGTCAAAAATGCAATTCTATTTCGTTTGATATTTTTTATTTTTTCGTTTCGAGTAGTTTACGATTAGCGGGAACCATCCTTAAAGGATTAAATCAATTTTGAAATAATATGTGGAATTAATTTAATGCATATCGAGTTAACACGGCAATATCCCGTCGGTGTGTGAAAGTAATATTGATATTAAAGATGAAATTAATATTGTTTTATGCATCGCACTTTATCCATTTCGTATGCAAATATCATATATTATACATCATATGTTATATAGTATTACCAATTATTCAATGTGTAATATCAATATTATATTCATATATAATTAGTCGACAAAACATCTAATAATTGTTATGTAATACTTACCACACATTGTATATCTATATACAGTATATTAATATACGTACTCATTGTGCTGTATGTTCTATTGAGGTTACTGGACATTGCTGTGCTAATTCCATATTAATTCAATAAATTCCACGTAGTACATCAATGTTGCTTTAATACATTCATTTCTATTAAAATAATATTTGTTAATTACGTGCCTATAATTGAAACCTTATAAACAAGAATTGGTGACAAAAATGAAATCTTCGTTTCCTAATTACAAATCGAACAGCGAGTGCAACACGAATGCAGCATCGAAACCGCGCTCTCGGAAATATTCCACTTGGCGCTGAAAGGGTTCACGCAATAATAAATATTTCTTTACATCTTCGTCAAGTTGAAGAGACCTACGTAAACATACTAAAAGCACATAAATCCCCCGGCATCAAACTTCCCTTTGCCAACCCGCGGGCCTCAACAAAACACTTTTCATACAGTCGCTACCGGAAGACTTGCCGTCAACAAATTTCCAGAGGAAATGACACACTCAACATTCAATTACTTGGAGAATGCAATTTTTTCGACGTTACCAACTTAAGGCTCGCCGTGGGAGCCCCGGGGTCTAATTTCGAAAACACTCGAAACTCGTTACCTCCTTTGTTACGATATTTCCATCCCTCGCGTCGTAACATTTATCCCGAAATAACATCGCGTCGAAATTGTGCGTTAAACTTTATTTTTTGCTTAACTGCTTTTAATTACTACGCGTACCAGATCATGTTCAATTAGTTTTACGACTTTCGTACAGACGAATATAGATTATCTTTTAACATTTCAATTTACTGTTATTCGTCACGCGATGTCTCTATTTGGTCCCACCTTCTTAATTTAATAGAACATTCGAATTTCATTTAATTTTTTTGTTTGTTCGTCGGTATTATTATGTAAAATTAATTAAAAACGTGATATTTATTTGTATTATACATGATGCCTTAACTATTGCAGGACAAATTCAAAGGGCATATATTTTATCAAATGTAAGTTAAGTTTAACGAATAAAACTTACATTACAAAATTGTTTCTTTTTCACTGGAGATTATTGAACATTGTATCTAAATTCATGGATTTGATCAATTTATTAGACGTCATTTATCGAAATAAACGTTCGTACACGGTCTAGTTTTAATTAATCTTTTCTTAAATCAAGAAATTTAATTGTTAATTGGTCAAAAGCGTTCGTCAGAATTCGAAGGTTGTAGCACGATTGGCGCAGGTAATTCGGTAGCGAGGTGGACGGGGGGCAAGGAAACGGCGAAGAAACGGCAGCTGAAGTCGCTCCCACGCTGCAGATTAAATCAATTGATACAACGGCCCATTTATTAATCCGGGAATGCGCGCACTTGCGAAGGGAAACGAAATGCCGGTTCGGCTCGTTTGCGCCGGGATCGAGGGACGGGCGACGGTTTGCGATAAAAGTGGAGCGAATCGTGGATGACGGGGGGGACTGGAGCCGTGTTTCGGGACTTTCGCATTGTTCGAGATAGATGAGTTCGATGGAGATCAAGGTCTCGGCCGTTTGGATTACGGCCCGTCTTTTGCCTGGCGCGCTTTTTTCTTCCCCAGTTGATTCTGTTTTTATTGCCTCCGAAACAACGACTCGGGCAAATATGTTTGCGCATCTTTTGACAAATATTTGAATTCGAAGCTTAGTACTACTGGGGTCGCGGATGCCGACTTGATTTCTCTCGCAAAAAAAGATCACGTCCAATTTCAGGACTCGCGTTCTTCCCTTTCCTTCACTACCCCTTTTTGATTTTTGTTTTACCGACTTTCTTGTTTGTAGTGTTATTCGCTGGGAGAATCGGGAAGTAAAAGTTCATAGTTGAATGATAAAGTACACGGAAAGAAGAAATGAATTTTATGTAAAAGACATCAGTTTAACATATTTGCTGATGTTGGTTTAACATCTGAAAACCTTTAGTTTTGCATGGTGGAATATGTTAATTCAAAGTGAAATTTCAAATGGTAAATCGAAATAATTTTATCATTTCAGTAATACACTTTACCATTCGAGTATCAATTTTTACGTTAAATTTTTGATCGTTAAAAACAGTCGTAAAACATTGTTTCAATTAATCTCTCAGCGAAATGAAAATTAAAAAGTACGAAAAGATTGAAATTTAAAGTCAACCTTGGCATTTCGTTATTGCACAACGTTTTGAGTTAAAAATTATTTATCAAGATATCGCGAATGAATTTCATTAAGTCTGCAAAATAAAAAGGGAAAAAAGAAAATTGAATCCGTCCTTGTAATTCGCATTTTCACATCTTTTTCCAACAAATTAATTTTGAATATTACACTATCGCGCCGGCGGCTACAATCTCCATTTCCAGCGGCGTAAAAACCTAATTAAGGTTTCGTATATAATTTTAGTATCACAGTATTTAAATAACATTTGCAATTTGATAAGAGAAATGTACGATCGGGGCGAGTCTGCCTCGCCGGCAGATCTAGACAATGATCAAGATTTAAGGTTCTCCGTGCGTTACGTGTTTTTCATGGAATGTTCGATATTACTTTTATGCGCCGTGCGAATGTTTTTTTTATTAATTTGATTTTATCTACGGAATTATTTAACATAAATAACTGCGGAAACACGAGAAGAGGTGAGGTTTAAAGCGGCAGGCGATTCTACGTTGAAATATGCATCGATCATTTTATTATTCTACAAATTATTATTCACATATTAATGTATTAATGTTGACGTTTAAATACTCAATTTCAATTATCCATTCATTACTTTACATACAAAATTTTTTCATGAAAAATAAATAAATAAATAACAAACAAGAAAACAGAAAGACTTTTAGATAATAATAATTATAAAAAAAAAGGACGTAACCTTAAAATAAAAAGCGATTGGTCGTGCGTGAACGAATCCAATAGTTTACGTAATCGATTGCTTGCACTGCTTTGAAAATCCGTCGTTATTTCTTTCTTTAATCATACTGACTTGCTTTGTCCGTATAATAGATCCTTTGTAAATGGAAGGCAGATAACTATCGACGGAATCGAAGCAAAATACATTACATTTCTAACCATTTCTTATTTAACGTGTCAATACAACTTTCGAATAATGTACGATCAGAAGCAGACTTAAAAAATAACGAAAAACCATGACATCGTAATTTCTTCCGGTTATTGTAAACAAACGAAGACCAGCCCGTGCGTTTCATAATATAATACTCTTATTTCCTCATTTATTTACATTCGATGGAATAATGTGAAAAAAAAAAACATTACATATACCAGGACTGTTAGTTTGAGCATCCCGAACTCGATAAATTGAAAAATCATTGGAAATGCTTTTAAAAACTGCCCATTTCTCCCAGCTTGATAGTCAATTTATAATCCATTCAATCCATAACTCGTTTCAGCGTGAATAAGTCGCGTAAAAATTGCAATTTCGAAATCATCTGCGAATAGCCGGCCAACGCTCGCAAAGTATTTTATTTTGTCAAATAGACGAGCCGCAGCTCGCCGTGAAATTGTGTAACGCGCGAAATTCCTTCGATTAAACGAATGACTCGCGATGAAACGTATTTTTCAAATGTTTGCTCAACTAACGCGGAGCAACGTATGCGGTCGGCGCCTATTGAAAGTAGAATATTTAACCGAACGTAATGTCCGCATTATCATGGCTTCTTTACACGGAAGAACATTTCAATCCGATAATTATAAGTATGAATGGAATTAGAGTCTGACATTAATTCGAAAGCCAATATTATCGTAGCTGTAATAACTTGGATGTGACGACCAAACGAACGCGCGTTATAATAGACAAACAATTATTACCTAATTAATGCGTATCATGTAATGCAATATTGTGCGCGGCGCAACAAAATCAACGATAACAAATGTCGTTGCGTTGATTCGCATCGTTGCCGGCCCGAATTGTTATCGTTTGGCTGGATGATGAATGCCCCGAATCTATTCACAGATGACAACAAAAAGTCGGCCGGCATGATCGCTGCAAGTCAAAAGTGCCGGCAAACAATAGCGGCAATTAATCGAGCGCTTCTTTTGTTTGGACAAAACGCGGCGCCGTTTGTAGCACTCGCACTTATGATAATTTTATTTCCGCGCCGAACGTTGGCGCGAGACATTTTTCCAACGCTGTAATAGATTACACTCTAATAGAC
>JABFOV010004452.1:0-12500 GCA_022817685.1 Aradophagus sp. ZL-2020 | reverse complement strand
TGAAGATTTGAAATTAATTATATGAGTAATTTAATGAAATTGTATTAATATTTTGTTGCAATTCACGTTATAAATTATTGAAATTAAGTTTTAAACCAGACAATTGTTTTTTTAAACAAAATTTCTTCTAATATTGAAATAACGTTTCAGATTTTAAAATAATAGTTTTTTTTCAATAATTTAAATAATATTAATAATAAAATAACGAAATGTTACATAAAGTTCTGAATAAATAAAAAGTGGTCCGGACACAAGGAAATACTATATATTAATATGATGTAATATATATTATAAACATATGTTTTTAATGTTACCACGTTGAAATTAAGAGTAAGAAGACCCCAATTGAAAGTTAAATTACAGTATACTTAATGTGTGAATTGCACTCACTTGAAAGTTGAAAAATAAAAATCGAAATTCAAGTCAATTGATCCGTTAAGAATCAACGACAATTAATTAATTCTACCGCAATATTTATCAAATGTTTACCAAAATATTCAACACTTGTTTCTGCTGCATTAATCATTCTCAGATGCTGTCCTAACAAGTCAATATCCCACGCAAAAGATTGTCTCAGAAAATTTTACGTAGAGTAATAAGTAAGATACCATTACGTATTATGTAACTACCGCAAAATCATCAACATGATAAAAAGTAGTTGTCGTAAAAACAAGTTAGTTATGAAAAGGAAAAATAAAAATCAAAATACCAATTTACCAGATAGACAAAGCACGTTGTGTGTTTGAAAATTACAAAAGCAAGTTATGCTTTCTTTTTACAGTAATAAGAATTTATTATTAAAAAAGAGAAAATAAAAGGAGAACAGCTTTCTTTTTATTGTAAATCTCAGACGTGTCGAAATTACAACTTCAATACAGCCTACTTCGTTTGTATTTAAAATTACGCTAGATATTAATTCTGTAACTTTCGTTACTACTCAATAGCGCTCGTTATTCTCTGAAAAGACGAAGCAGAAGAACTTGAAGGTTTTTTCAAAAAGAAGTTTTTCACTGCAAAACCTGCAAAAATTTGCTTTCATAACTGCAACAATAAAGACATTATTTTGAAAATTAAGTAGTAAAATATTTGTAGTAGACCTCACTACTTTTATTGTTAATAAGTCAACAACATAAGTTTACTGCTTCAATTTTTCGTTGCAAAATGCGAGTTGCGTTTAGAAACACTTTTTGTTTGTAAAATATACAAAGAAAAAAAATAATAAGTTTTAGCAAAGTCATTTCGAAGTAATCCGGTTACGGATGCAAGCGACTGTTCAGTGTCATAAGCTACATAAATCAACTCGAAATGAAGCTGCATTTGTAAAGTATATCTTCGACACAAGGGTAGAGTATTTGTCACGTATCTCTTTGAAGCGATCGCTAATCGAGGAAGACCTTAGGTAATTGTAGAACACCGATGGTGTAGAATTTTTTGTCGTTGAAATTAAAAGTCGTTGTAGATTTTTGCAAAATTTTTCGATTGTCGTTTGAAATTACTTTATATATATATATTATACACACATATATATAACAATAGTTAACGACAAATATTGAACATAGAAATAAAAAGCAGAATTGAACGTGATTTGATTCAGACTTTGTCCAATAAACTACTTATATTAAAGGTGGCTTTACGTAATTTTAGATTGTAGGCAACATGTGTAGCTAACACTTTTTGACAAATGAATTGACCACAGTGGTTTCATACAAGACTGAGACTTATTCATTGTTATCCTTTGATACGCGTCTTAAGTCGCCATCTTTGAGATGAAAATCAAAAGTTAATCTATAACAGGACGCTGATTTCATAGTGAAAATGTTTGAGGAATTTTTCTCCGTTTTTTCACATATCAATTTTGAAAGTAGATATCAACTGACGTTAGATTTTTTTCTAATATAAAAGTGATTACAACTTACACACTTTGCACTATATTGAGAATTTTATAAATATAAATGCCTATTTAATAGTTAAACTACAGATTATATGCAATAAGATTAGTTTAAAAGTTAAGCATAAAATAAAATGGATAAAGGGATAAAATTGCTTCGAATCGTACAGCTTTAACTAATTTGTAATCGGACCTATTTGATATAATGTAGCACGTTTTTGAAACGGTTGTTTCAAAACCAAGACAATAATGGCGCATGTAAATCCGTTGTGTGCATTAAAAAGTCTATCAAATCCCGTTCATTTCTGCAGGAAAGGTTGTGCTTGTGATATAGCAGAACAGACTTTTTAGTGGTAATACTTTATAATTGCTGTTAATTAGGTAAAATTTAGGTGGACCAGTGTTGGCGCTAAATTGCTATTAGAGTTACAAACAATGACATCTATTTCTTTTGTTTCTTGTTTGTAATTTTTTTTAAAGTTATTAGAGCGAAAATTACGTTATTTCACCAAGAAAAAGGGAAAGTAGCAAGAACAGTTCTAGACTGTACACGCAACAGTTTTAAGGCTGTTGGTATTATAGACCAATGAAAATGAGTTATTTGTTGGGAATAATCTCAAAAATCAGTTCTGAGACGAACTCGATTTACAGTCTAAGACTGCCATGTTAGCCGTCTGTACTGCTGTGTTAACAATCCGTTTTTCTCATTGTAAAAGGGGACACAAGTTGTTGCTTTGTATTATTCAGTGATAATCTTGTAACGAAATGAATTTATTTTATGTAATTTAGTAAATACCGCTTGATGAGAGTATGAGAAACAATTGTGATGCTGAATAAACTGAACTATTGAAAACGAAAAAAGTGTCACGTTCGATCGAAGTTTACTTCATCATCAATTTTGCTGTAAAATAAAGATTTATTGTGAGGCTGAATAGATCAATAAAGATAAATCAAAACCAATTTGCGTTTTTGTATCTATGTTTCTTCCATAAAATTATAAATAGTGTGGGTGAAAAAAATGCTAACGTGTAATTCGTTTCTTCTTAATTTTGATAAGCATGCATAGTGCGAGACTACATAAGGTGTTGAATACATTAAACTATATCACTTCCTTGAGATAAGCAGTGATTGTGAACGATTTTGTGTCAAGACACTGAATAAGAAAAGGTTGAAAAAAAAAAAAAACAAAAATTAAATCTTTTAATACTTTTTAGAAAATTATTTATTCAGTATTTATGCATACAATATTTAAAAAACGATAATTTATTTACAATCTCAAAGACAAAGAGTTCTCTCATCAGTTATAAAATTTCAATTCAACATTTTTCATAACTAATCTTTTAATGCAAAAGCCGTTCATGTAACAACTAGATATAATTAATAAAAATTGATGTATTACATAAATATATAAATCTATAAAAATACTAACAGTTTAGAGTATACTTGAAAGGACATAAAACTAAGCTATTTTTAATTTTTAAATAGAAAATACTTCACGTTCAAGTTTATGGACTAATTGAAATTTATCGTCAATGACTTCAGAGCTTCTGCTTTTTCGTGTTTTAGCTAGAAACGAGTAATTTATTTTTTGTGCTCGTAACGTTTCGTCATCTTTTCATTTAATAAAGTGAAACATAAAATTTCAGTTTATATCAAAAGATTAAGAATTGTAAACTGGCAGTTATTATACCAGAATAAATATCTTATTTTATTTGATTTTTCAATTTGGAGTAATTAAAGTGCAAGTGATATTGTATACCGTAATAATAAAAAGTTATTAATTTATTTCACTGGATTTACTTTTAATTGATCACTTTGAACGTCAGAATCACGCGCACGTGCTGGTGATCGATTCAGAAAAAAACACAACGATTATTACTCGATTATCACTCCTAATATTACAATTTCTTTGCCGACTCTACATAGAATTCCAGTTCTTCAGTTTCAAAACTCCATTCGAAGAATCAAATCAAAATAACAAATGATGTTTGAGAATCGTCGAAGACGGAAAAATTCCAAAAAAAGTCGGAAAAATGACACAAAAAGGCCCAACTCGAAAGATTTTTGCAACGCTTTTTAAACATTGTTTTACAAACATTCCTAAAATTTAAATATCCATCAACGAAGTTTGAAAGAGTCCGAAGATCTGTAAACTTTGGTACGTTTCGGAGATTTCGGATCATTTTTCAGACTTTTTTTCTTCAACTTTTGATGAGATATTTCAATCGATTATAAAACATTTTTTTCCGTTCACAGGTGTGGCCGCGGAATCCCGCGTTTAACATGAAATTCAAATGCTAATCACTTCTGGTCGGCATACTTGTGATCCGATTGTGCCGCGGAGGATGTTAGGTCGTGTCTCGACCTTGAAAGTACGATTCTCCCACTTTGTGCGGAAACCCATCGAATCCGACAATATTTCTCTCTCTCTCCGCTCATAAGTTAAACAGAAGCAAGATGATCCTTGGGGCTTTCTTATAAATAAAGGTTCAACCATGCTCCACCTGCATTTTGTATCCGTTGGTCCCGGACTCCGCGTGGCGTTTACGCCTTGTCTCGCCTGCCCCAGACGTCGCCAGCAACCCTCGATCCACGTGCAACGTATATTTCAATCGCGTAAAATGCAGCCTTGAAGATACGTATTTTTTCGCAGGGGAAGTGGGTTGTGCAGTGTTTATTTTCGTGTCGTTATATTTTTTGGTTCTCCCTGCTTTTTGGATTCCATCTACCACGGCTACGTAATCGGTTCATTTTTACGAATTTTGACCACAGTTGTCAACTGGTGAGTACACATTTTTATAGCGATTGTGTACTGACCAATTGTAGAATTACAATTTTCGCCACATGTGTAAGAAAAAGACATTTTTCGATCACTCCCTCGGGAGGAAAATGTCTCTTTTCTTAAAAGATCGATATAAAATATTGAAGATAATTCTACGTAACGTAGAGCAATGTGAATTTAATTAAACGTGCCGTGTTTTAACACAAAATTTCATTTTTATTGGAAATTCAAATTACAACAATAATTTCTGTACATTAACTTTAAATTAAAATATTATGTATATTTAAAATTACAAATTAAAATCTAGATTCACAGAGTTTCGTATTATAAATTTCCTTCGATATAATTATCAATTAAGTAATTGTATTTCGATTGAATTTTGGATGTTAAAAGCATAACGAGCAGTTTTAGTAATATGAATATATCATACATCCAAATATTTCGGTCCTAAATTAGAAAGTATTGGAACATTTTTCCGTCGTTGTATACATTTGAAGACCTGTTTCAACGTTAGAAAAATATTTTGAGAAACTTAGTATTCTATTGAAAAAGAATTTAACGAAATAAGATTGCAATGGAAAAAGACCTATTTGGATTGCAAATAACTGAAAAAATGGATCCTTATACATTTTATTAATTTGATTTTCGCAATTTTCGTAACTTATTCAACTATTTGATCAATTCAGATTTATTCAATGGAAAATGGAAATTTTTTCATCAGTGATACTACAGCAAGTTTAATTCTCCTTAAAACACAAAATAAAGCAACTATATTGTTATTTTTTGAACTTCATATTGAACATAGCAAAACGCCTGTCTAAAATTTTATTTATTCTTTATCTGCTTCAAAGTGAACTGTCAAAGTGAAATCAATTATTTTTTAATATCAGTGACAGCAAACAGTATTTCAATGCGGGAAAAAATGTAAATAATGTTTGATTCTGAAAATGATGACAAAGTAGATACAATTAATTTTCCTTATCCTCATTTCATATCAATTTCACGCTAGAAAATAAAATGCCAATTCATTTCAAGTGTTATTAAGCGTAAGTTCGCCAAATGTAGACACAGTTCTTTTCACATTAGAGCCATTGTGATAAAATCATATATGCTTTGAAACAAAACATTTTCACTGAGAAAAATTATATAATGAAAAAAATTACGCAAATAATAAATTTTGCTATATAAATAGTAACAGTTTTACATTTTTATCATTTAAATAGTAAATTTTATAATTGAAATAACAAAAACAATATAATTTTAACATTTAAATAGTAACATTATACTCTTGCTTCTTTTTGCATTGCAGTTTATGACTTTTATTCAAATGCATTCTATAATTCATCATGCGAAATAAACCGACTGAGTAAGATTGAAATAAATCGCCGCGACGCGACGGGATTCCCTTGCGAGCTTTTTTCTCACATAAGGCGATCTCGCGAGCTATACTGATTGTGAATTCAATTGTATCAATGGAATTTCAATGGTATATTAGTTTATTCAGAGATATAAAATTAATTTTTATATATTTCCAATTCCATCGAGAAGAACTTCGTTAGAATATTAATCGTAGAAAAAGTCTGCTCCGAATGCATGCGGAATTAGTGTAGGTATCGATATCAAAGTCGCTACGTGGCTGCAATAGTTTTAATCTGTGATTGACATTAGAACAAGTCCACCTTGCCGAGCACCTTTAATGGCGACACTCGCTGACAAAGATGCCAATGTAGAAGCGTGATTTTGATATTTTTATAATTAAATTAATTCGTTTAATCGGCTTACAAACATGAGACGTCACTTTTTTAGTCAGCCGATAAAGGCGCTGCATTAAACTTACCATTCAATCGCAGTAGCGAGTCTATTTTTATTACAATTTCGAATTAGATTCGACGACCTTTTACGAAACCTGGAATCGATAGATAAACAATTTCAAAAAGTTTTGATAATTCGTACAAAGCGAATACTATAAATTGAATTATTTTAACAACCGAGTCAGTCTTCTCGCATTATCGCCGGTAAAAGCAAGTACTTTTGGAGCCACTGTCAATTATGTTTACAGTCAAGTGATATTTTTATACAAATTTCAAATTCGAGGTACGTGAAAAATGTTTTGCCGTGATTTCGGCATCGGCCAAGTACATGCATTTTTATTTTTTATACTAAACAACTGCCAGTGTTGTGAAAATGTTAATTTGTGTTCAATAAGCATTAAGATTGATAATAATAGCAATACGTGTTAATAAATGTTTACGTTCTTTCATAAACAAGCTCACTCATAACAGAGAAAAGTGAACATTAATAAGATTTATTAATCGATTGGACGTTACCGCATCCCGACTGGAAAAATACTAAAAAGATCAATTTTTCGCATTAATTTGCACAGCCTCCATTATTGCAGTGGAATATCCCTATTATTTATATCTTTCTATCGCAGGATCCGTTAAGGATCGTATCGGTTATCAGTCGTAATGCATGACAATTATGCATCATTGCCAACAACGAAATTGATGTTTACGTTAACAACACTCAAACTCGCATTTGAATACCAGTTATCTTCTTCCCTTTTTTCTCATTTTTTTTTTTTTTTTTTTCCACTTGTAATTCACAACTTCTCAGCTGACAAGAAGTATTTCTTATTTAATATTCATTTAAAACGTTTATTCAAATATTTTATTTTAAATTAAATATTAATGTAATATATAATACTAATTGTTAATTATTTGTTATCATCAATTGTCCACATAATTTAACAATAATTTTTTTTAATGTATTGCGAACGGGAAAACGAATGACTTTTAATTTAAATTTATTCGACAGAGGAGACATTGTTTGCTAATTTTTTTCCATTGATAATTCCCAAAGTAAATTGGATGCGAATAATCAATGACACTTTTGTCAAGAGTTGGAATACAATATGAGGTCACTGAATGAGGAAGAATTTATTGATTGTTTAATTGATATTCCTTAAACGGGATTTGTAAAGATAATGAAACAGAATGAACATGACATTTTGTATGTGCGATTCCGTGACTGAACCGCGGTGTACTTTTATGACCGAAATAAGGACACTTTTTCGTCACGCCGCGGAACTGATTTCGTCGCCTCAAATCTTACATATATGTCTAAAAATGACATTAAGAATAATAATACTTATTGTCTTTATTCACAACACAATAGACAATTATCAAACTTGGCAGTCATTGTCGTTTACTTTATAAAGATTTTTTATTTCGCATTGCCAGCGTTGTATTTGGCTCTGAAGATTTTTATCGAAATTTTATGCTAGAAATTGCTGCGTTTTGTGGGTCAACGTTTCGGCTATTTTTTAATATAAAAAGTTACATTTCTGTATTTTTCTTAACGACAATTTTTTCACGACAAAATTATGCGTTGACACTACAATATTTCACGGTAATGTGAACATGACTTGGAAAATAATTTCGTTGAATAAATAAATCAATTGATATTAAGAATAAATAGTTTTAATATAACTATAGTTAAATGATAAGTAAATACAAATACAATTGTTTTACAAATCTTTCTAACAATCTTTTTCTTCGTGTTTCGGTCACTGAACACTTTGGTAACATAACATATGTACATGGTTGTTTTGCTATTATTAACAAAAATGTTATCTCTGCGGTTTCTAAAATTGAACGAGAAAATTTACTAACAAATTCCTAAGCAATTCTGATAAGAAAGCGTATAATGTTGTGATTCAAGTTTGAATAAATTATGCACTCATGCACGCATGACATATCCTATTCAAATATCTCGATAGTAACGAGGTAACATCGTCTATAATTATTTTTGTATCTAATGGATCTGATTAGACAGCCTCGATCAGACACCGATCATTAACAAGGCTCTTTGAAGATGAAAATTCAAATCGATCATCATAATGAGAAAAGCGTGCTCGACCAGCATTATTAAGAGTATAATAAGATAAATCAACTTTGTCGAAAGTCTGGAGTCGCTGGAATTAAACGAAATTAATTTGAAATGAAATAAGCTCGTAATCACTTCGAACCCTCAGAAATGTCTCAAAATGAGATACTCGTTTTTACAGTGACTGAAGGAATATAAAAAAGAATAAAGTGGGCTACACATTTTATTGAAATGTTTCAGTATGTAAAAAATACGAGTATTACAAATCACATAAAAAATGATAAAAACACTTTTGGCGTCTTAAGCATAAAAAATATCTCATATTAAGACACTTGTTTTCGTAGTGTTGAAATCCAAAATCGTCAAAATATGTTTTACATCAAGTTAAAACATCTATTTTTTTATTTAATTTAATTTTTTTTTTTTTGTGATTTCATCAAAAAATCTATTGTTGAAGATTTAGACCACTGACGCAACAGTTTACTGAATGCTTTCGATTATGTCAGTCGATGTAACAGGTGATTTCTTGATGTGACACAAAAATGAAGAGACAAGGCTACCTCGGGTGCGTTCCTACAAAGATAAAAAACTGCTTTGCTTTCGAGGCTGTCGAGTCTGAGGAAGTTTCTTTATCTTGATGGAAAAAAAAGACACTCGATATTGGTGGAAAAAGTAACACGTGCTTCCACGAAACTTGTACCATTCTGTAGTGATGAAAATTTGAAAAAGTGGTATAATTCTATGTTAAAAAGGTATTCTACAATTTTGTCAAACGTGGCTATAATTAAGAAGAAATAAACCTTCAAATATATTACATGAAAATGTTAACGAAATTTCTGGGACGATGACAAACTACGCGTTTCCTTTTCAAAGAATCAACGTTGAATCGTCAACATTAATTGAGCCAAACATCATCTGACATCCGACGCCCGTTCATTTCTTTGAAAATGTGCTTCTGCCCAGAAGTCTACTTCATTAAACAATCGATCTAATATATGCACGGCTATTATCGTAACCGTCTCCGTCGTAACGCGTAAATCACTATTAAAGCATCCAGGTAAATAAATGAATAGCAACATTATATAATTGAAGCCGACTGTTAATAATTAAAGCGACACTTTTTCTACCGATGAATGAAAAAACGGAGAATAAGTAACGCATTTTTATGTGTATCGAGTCGGCGGCTCTTCGCCGAAATTTCATTGTTCTTACAGAGTGCGAAAAAAGTGCAAAGAAAAAATGCACATAAAATGTTGATATGAAAAAAGTATTTCAATAATCAATAAGTTGAAAAAAGAAAGAAGAAGTAAAAACCAAATCTTGCACTTAATGTTTTTTCTTCTTCAATTCCAAAGTTATTTCGTTGTTCAGAACATTTTACGTAACTCGAATTTTCTGAGAATGGTCCGCAAATATTTTATTTAATTTAATCGATGTCTCTATATCTTTTTTTAGTAAGATCATTAAACATTTGTATAATTATATTTTATATAATTATCATCGGCTAAAAGAAACATCGCGACTGTTGTAATTTGCATATTAGCTCATTAGCAGACGGTCAGTGTTGATTTCAGACATAAAGGATTTCCCGAGGCTTTCTCGCAAAGGTCAAAAGCGCGCGAGATAATCGAACAAGGTCGGAAGATGACTTTTCTCAGCTCCAATAACGTTTCGTGAATCGTCTAAATTACATCCTACGTATATTATTCCATTTCAAGAACAAAGTTACGGAATTCCTGATGATAGGGAAAAAGTTAGAAACGAAAAATCCTTGCAGGAACGAAGAGTTAATAAAAGTAAATTGATCAATGAAAATGTCTTTGACGTTTCTTGAGTAAAAATTGTATAAAGTTCCAAAATCATCCCGACGTATTTCGAAAGTGTCCCAAAAACTTTATTACGTATTTCAAATAAATGAAATACTGTTTTTCTGCAGTGAACCATTGTTTTGATCTTCTATAAAAATCGCTCTTGTAAATTATCAATAAAAAATATACATCCGGACGGAAATCGAAATTGATGGAAACATCGTCGTTCCTTTTTTGTCTCAATCCAATTTTCCGGCTCGTCCTTCATTTGAAATGATAATGGAAGCGCGTAATTCGTTGTCGCGGAACAGCCGTTGAGATTCCGTGTGTGAAAAGTTTGATTGACGATTGGCAATGGAAGGCGACGCTTTTGAAGCCGAGCCGTCCCGCCGGCTCGGCGCAACGCGTACACCGTTACTTTATAAGACTCGGCCGGTTCACCTCGAACCGGTGTACTGCACTCGGTTTTCGCTTGCATAATTAAAGCGGCTCGTACGTAATCAACGAGACGCGAATCATTGTTTCTTTAATCGAGCCTACATCTCTGCAGGATGATTTCATTCTGTCTATAGAACTTCCATTGATTTATTTTCGCTTAACGGATGTGTAAATGTGACAAACATCCGAATGAAAAACAATTTTCTTTTTTCTTAACATATCAATCAGAATGTGTTTATTCTTCACTGGAGAATTTATTCAATAAATATCCGGATATTAAGAAATATTTAAATCCGGTCAAAAAGTACTTTATGTTTCATTTTATTTTTATCAACATTCAGACGTTTCAAGTATTGAATAAAGAAATGCCTCGCCTCCATCGGAAATCATTAATTGCGGGCGAAGGAAATAAAAAGGGCCGTGAATGAAAAATGATTGTACAAATTGGCAATATCAGAAATGACAAGTTACAACTCGCGAAGCCAACTGATGTGATTATCAGTGTCAGTGACACGGTTCGACGTGCAATTTTCGTGAGACAGCCAAACAAGGCACAGGCACTTGTGCCGTGCAATAAAATTGACGTTATTATACTGATATTCCGGTTCCGTTTCAACAAATCTGGCTCAAGGTGAACGGAGCACGTATGCCGCAGCCGCGGGTCGCATAAGTATCAGTTGCTGGCGCTGTATTACTCATTAATTAACGTCACACACGCATTCAATATAAAAGGATCGGTGTCATTTGATACGCGACTTTGACGCGAGTCGATACTAATATGGCGTTAAATGACGGACTTATTAACCACTTAGCGAGGTGGCGATTTTGTCGAACTTCAAATTACCGAATTACTGTACACGGCATCGATTGATTTCGTTGATATTGGATTTTCATATTTAAGTTCAATACACGGGCTGATCGAGCATGTGAATACGTCCTCTGACAGATCCTAAGTTTTTTTCTTGCAAAATAATGTTCTAGAAACTGGTCTGGTAAACATTGTAACACATAAACGTTTCTCAGAAGTTCTATAGTTATAGTTCAGAGCGTTGATTAAAACTTGAAAAATGTGTCTATTCACTTTGTAGCAGTGCTGGGCTAATTAATAATTAACAATTACTTTAGTATATAAAATGTACATTCAAGTAATTGTTAATTATTAATTAGCCCAACAGTGCTTTGTAGTGAGGTTGACAATTTGAAAAAACTTACTAACATGTCTAGTATATGTTTAACAAACGTCGGAAAAAAAGTATATCAATCCTTAACGACTCTCTTTCAACTTTGTCACTCAAATCTTTGATGCACCGAGAATTGATTCCAGTAATTGGCATACATCTAAAGGAATCTCAGAATACCATTAGTGGTCATAGCTCGGAATAGCAATAAAAAAATGGTACAAATGTTTATCATTTCGTTTGATCTCGACTGTGAGAAAAGTCAGAATGTTTGTTGTAATCAGCAGAAGGTCAATCAAATAAAAAATAATCGAATGAAAAAAAAAAAAAAAAAAAAAAAAAAAAAAAAAAAAGAAAAAAGAGGGAGAAGCCATTTTAAAAAAAAGAAAAAAAAAAAAAAAAAGAATAAAAAAAAAACAAAACAAAAATAAGCACGTTACTAAAAGAGAGCCGGTACCGTAGAGAAGGTGCATGGTTATAACAGCGTTCGGCAGCGAGAAGTCAACAATACCGGAGAG
>JABFOV010004451.1:0-13926 GCA_022817685.1 Aradophagus sp. ZL-2020 | reverse complement strand
CCATCTGCGTGCGCAACCTGCCCGCGCGCAGCAGCGAAACCTCCCTCAAGGACGGCCTCTTTCACGAGTATAAAAAGCATGGCAAGGTTACTTGGGTCAAAGTCGTCGGCACCGCCAACGACAGGTATGCTCTCGTCTGCTTCAAGAAACCTGAGGACGTTAAGAAGGCCCTCGAGGTCTCCCACGACAAACTGTTTTTCGGCTGCAAGATCGAGGTCGCGCCATACGCGGGCTACGACGTCGACGACAATGAATTCCGGCCGTATGAAGCCGAGCTCGATGAGTACCATCCCAAAGCCACCAGGACACTCTTCATCGGCAACCTTGAGAAGGACGTCACCGCGTCCGAACTTAGGAAACACTTTGAGCCTTTCGGCGAAATTATTGTAAGCATTTGCATCTTTTTATAAAAATATAAATATTTCAATCTTGTTTAATTGTAAATTGTATTCAATATTCAATAATTTTTATGTGAAGAATTGGGGACAAATAAACATTAATTTATTATTTCACTAAGAAGCTTACAATTTATAGTGATGATAGTAATAGAATGTACTAATTTTATAATTAGTAGTAATGAAAAATGTCATAGTTTTATACAAAATGTACTATTTTTTTAATCAAGTTGAATTACCGCAAATAATTTTTAGGGTATGTTTACCTTTAATTTAGACAAGATAATTCAGACATATAGATATAAATAATAGTAAATCAGTTACATATATATTATTTACAAAAACAATTTCAATGATTGTAAAAGTATTTATTATTCATTTAGTAGAAAAATCCAAGTTCAAAGGATTGCTGAATTCTTTTTCATACTAAAAGAATAATGTATGTCAGCAATCACCTTAAAGTTTTCTGGTCACTGGAATTTGAAAACTTATTAAATGAAAACAGTGTTTTATCAAACGAAGCTATTGTATTGTGGGTTCTATGCTTTGAAATAAATTGGGGTAATAATAATATCAAAATTAAAATGAATTACGAATAATAATTATCGATATATAATGTGTAATAATATATACCAAATTAATTTTAAATTCTTTTTTCATTTTGCACAGGAAATCGATATTAAAAAGCAAGGTGCTGTGTCGAGTTACGCTTTTTGTCAGTATTCCGATATCAGCAGTGTTGTCAAAGCGATGAGGTCAATGGACGGTGAACATTTAGGCTCGAATAGAATTAAATTAGGTTTTGGAAAGTCCATGCCGACGTCCTGCGTTTGGGTCGATGGTATTGGAGGTATGGTTTTAAATACATCATAATTAAGGCAGCGTAATCAATTTATTTTCAATTATATTGATTAATCAACTATATAATCGACTATAACTATAATATATAATGAACCAGCAGCGTTTAAAAGCAATGTCAACATCAAGTCAACAACTTATACTAACTGTAAAAATTAAATTGTATCAAAATAATACTATATTTGACATAAATTTAATCAAAATATTACAATAATATTAAAATGTTATCTACTTTTTTATTAATATATTTGTATTATTAAAAAATAAAATATTTAAATTATAAATTTTATAATTTATCGCTGTATATTTAATGGATTTCTTGAAATTGTAGTGTAATGAAAAAATGTGTACTTTTTCTTTCAGATTGTGCATCAGAAAAATATGTGAACATGCAGTTTCATCAGTTTGGTCCGATAACTCAAGTTCTCGTGGATAAAGAACGTGGTCATGCATTAGTGTTCTTTGAGCAGATAAGTTGCGCTCAAGCCGCTGTGAAAGAAATGCGTGGTGCCACGTTGCGTGGACGTCGTCTACAAGTCGACTTTGCATCTCGAGAGTGTCAGGAATCTTTTCTCGAACGATTAGAAGAGCAAGGCATTGTTGGCGAAAAACCTTGGGATATGAGGCCATCTCCTGCTGCCACCTTTGACGTAACGTAAGTTTAATATTGAAACACTTGACGTTCTGAAGTTTTCAAAAATTTTACTTTCATAATTTCAATACATAATACATATAATAAAACAAAATTTACATTACATTTTTAAACTTTTATAAATAAATAAATAACATTCACTGTAAATTATTTTGATTTAAATTTTAGGAGGGAACGAAACTTTGATTCCTCTGTAACGGTAGCAAACTCTAGCGGGAGATTCACGCGATACGATACCCCACCAAGGGCGAGAACCTCGAGTTACAGTCGAACACCCGGCGGCGGCAGTACACCTGGAGCAAGTCCGGCACATACGGCCGCAATGTCGCGAAGTAGTAGACGGGCGTATCAAAACGATCCGTATTACGAAACTGACTACAGTGAACCCGCGCCGCGCAGATTCCGAAGTTACGACGAATTCAGCCAAGGAAGTGGCGCGAGTCACGACGATTATGAAACAAGTGTTCTCAGTGATGGTACGTTGTGGTTTAAAATTTTTTTTCAAAAATATTATACAAATTTGTTAAGAACTGTATCAATGAATCATAAACTTTTTAAAAATTATATATTAACAATATATTAACTTTAATGTGTATTTAGTTATTATTCAGTTATGAAAATTAATTAAAATAAAACTTGAATTACAGCTCCACAAACGCCCTTACCATTGTTGCCACCACCAGACATTCGACATTTGCAAAAAGAGCGCGTCCATTTGTTGGAACAGCTCGAAGAGTGTCCTAGTAGTGGCGATGAAATAGGTTTCAATCCGAAGAAACGTCAGAAATTGGAAGGTGCGACGATACTCTGTGAAGATGATGAACCAGAGATCGCCTCATTGTTAGTAACTTCACATTCCGGTAGGAAGGGTATAGAGGTAAGGCGCGTGAGTGACAGTAAAGTACTCGTTCATCATGTCACGAGAAGAGGCAGTTGTGATGGTCGAGGGCCTGGACCATGCAAACGACGTCGCGATAATTCCAGCAGGTTTGCGCCTTAACTTTTTAATCTTTTAAAATAAAATACAATCACACATACTTTTTACGGATTTTTTTCCAGATACATTTTTCATAAAAATACTTTGATTTAACTCTTAACATGATTTTTTCACCTTAAACGTGGGATTGTTACATTAACGCTTTAATAAAATATCAGAAAAAAAGTAATACGAATTTGAAAACAAACTAAAGTAAATTGACATTTTTTTTAGACATCACGAGCATCATGATGGTTCGCGACCTGGAACGCCATTGGTCGACGAGCGTCCAGAAAATATCATTCCAAGTGAGCCACGAAGGTTTCGTGAGCGAAGCCACGAGGGTCCGTTGTCCTTACCCTTGCCTCGATTTGCTGCTCAAATGCTGAACAATAATAACACCAGTAATAGTAACAACAACAATAACAATAGTAGCAGCAACAATAACAGCAGCAGTAACAACGTTCCACGGTTGAGTAGCGGTAGTCTATCAAAGATCGCAAGTCCGCCATGTACAAGCAATGCAGTAAACGCGGTAAACGTTCCAAGAACTGCACCTCAACCACCGGCATCGCCACCTCCGCGACATCCCAGCCCTAGTCCAACAAGTTCGGACAGTGAAACTGCGCCACAGTCTCCTAGTCTCGAGGAACGGATACGATCGTTGGATGAAAAGTACGAAAAATGGTCTGGTTCGAGACAGCTCAGCGCCTCTAGTGGAGAAACATTCTCCAAGCTTGAATCATCGATATCTGAGAGATTCAGGTATTTAAACTAATTCTTTGAATGTATCAATCAATAAATTTATGTTTTCGTTCAATTATATTTGGCTTGAAAAACTAGTAATCTCAATTATAAATTATCTTCATTGAAAACATTTTAAAAAATCTGATACTTCAAGCATTAAGATGCATCTTGTTTTTATTGATATGTAACCGAAATAAATATTTATATTAATAGGTTTCGGCACAAATTACTCGACATGGACCTGCATGAAGTGCAGCCATCAGATATTGTAAAGTCAGTACTAGCAAAGCGCAGTGTTTTCGATGAGGACTCAAAGCGGTTGGAGAACTTCAATGAGAAGTACGAACCGCGCGAGTTCACGGGCGTGATCGGCTCCGGTTCTGTCATCGGCAGCAGTAGTGCGTTAATCGGCAACTGTGCAAGTAAAGTGTGCTTGCAGTACCCGTTTCCTAGTCATCCACCAGTGCAATCCGCAGGGTCGTTGCACGTGACCGGCGGAGCCTCGCCATCCAGTGTGAGTGTCCTCGCTCCAACAACGCCCAAGACGGATTCGCGTTCGGTAGGGGCGACAATGCCCCATCCAACTACGCCCATCACCCCTGGCACATCAATTAAGACAGCAAGCCCGGAGCTTCCACCAGTTTCACTTCCGCCCATAAGCGCGTCCAATAATGTTGCCGTTCACTCGCCAAACGTTCATTCGCTTGGAGCGTCCACGAGTCGGACGATAGAAGGTGGTCTCAGTAGCATTACCAACACCACCGTAGCTAACACCTCATTCCTCGTGACGACTACAACGTCACATACCTCCCTTGTAATTACTCCCTCTATTTATTCCACCACAACGGTTACGTCGCCAATAGCCTCTTCGCCTTCATACTCTACCGTTTCCTCATCCACGACGAGCGGACGAACGCGCAAAGACAGCAGCGCCGGTCGGGATACTAAGCATAGCAAATCAAAGGATTATTCTTCGCGTAAAAGTCGCAAGGATGACTCCTTTGAATCCGAGTCAAAGATTCGCAAGGATCGCGAGGAAAGTGACGCGGACGGCATGGAATATGATAGTGCTGTAAAGGAATCCAAAGACAACAAAATTGAGATTAAAGAACGCGAAGACAAGGAACGGTGGGAGCGAGAGGAACGAGAAAAACAAGAAAGGAGAGATCGGGAGGAGCGAGAACAAAGAGAGAAAGATGAGGAACGACGAGAAAAAGAACGATTAGAGAAGGAAAAACAGGAGAAAGAAAGGAAGAATCGTGAGGAAAGGGAGCGAGAGCGCGAAAGAAAAGAGCGGGAAGAAAACGAAAGGAGAGAAAAGGAACGAGTGGAGAAGGAAAAGAAGGAACGTGAAGAACGGGAAAAACGAGAACGTGAGGAGCGGGAAAAGAAGGAAAGAGAGCGACAGGAGAAGGAACGTTTGATGAAAGAAAAGGAAGAACAAGAACGACGCGAAAAAGAGGAACGAGAGCGATTGGAAAAGAAGGAGCGAGAGCGGAAACGCGAGAAAGAAGAAAAGGAGAGAATCGAACGTGAGCGACGAAAAGAAAAGGAGGAACGTGAACGGCTGGAAAAGGAGAAGAGGGAAAAGGAGGACAAGGAGAAACATGAACGGGAAAAGCGACGAGAACGCGAAGATCAGGAACGTCGTGAGAGGGAGAAGGCAGAACGAGATAAGCGACGTGAACGTGAGGACAAGGAAAAGGAGAAAGATAAGGAGAAGAGAGAAAGAGATGAACGACGCCAACCGGAAAGCCAAAACCATCATCAAACAAACCACACGCAGAATATCGTGACTAACCAAGTGACAATGAAACGCCGTTGCTCGTTTCAGGAGTCGCCATCCGAAGAGGATATTAAACGAATGAAAATGTCCGAGCATAGGCGAGACAGCAAAGACAAGTCAAGACAGTCGCGCAAGTCAGAGGACCGCAAGCATCGCAATGACTCACATCGAACGAATCGCGACAACCGCGACACTAGAGACAATCGCGAGTGCCGCGAGAACAAAGATAATGGTAATTCTGAAAGTAAGGATAATGGTAATAACACACAACTACATGATATTGTGAAAGATACCAGTAGAGAGGGCAAGGAAAATAATCGAGAGAGCAGTGGTGGCGGCAGTCGAGAAAAACAGAGGAATAAGAAAAATCGAGATAAAGACAAAGAGAGGGATAGGAGTCCGCGAGTGTCTCATGACACTGACAAGGATTTCATATCACGAATGGATTTGTCTAAGAGAAACGAACTCAGTTCTCCAGTTGAGCAGCCGCCCCATCGAGATCGTGATATTCAGCAGCTACACCATCAACAACCACCATCAGTTCACAGTGATACTGACGCAGGCGCACTATCAACTCATGAGATGCAGAATGTACGACATCCATCAGCAACAGATACGGACAGTGATGAACCCAAAAAGCATTCCATCTTTGATATTGTTGATGATGAGCCTGCTTACATAAGCATGTATGATAAAGTCAAAGCGCGATCTACAAAGAACATGCAGAAACTTGAGGAGGAAAAACGACAGGTAATTTATTTATTAACGTATTTTTCATTTTTTAAATTTAACGCCTTAATCTCAAAACGTATATAAGTTATATACAGCTTTTTTTATAGATATATAAAATTACTATGAAAAAATGAGCTTAGTTGTCACAATGGAGTATGCTGATTTCTACGAAATTAATGTTTGTTTTCCATCTTATGAAACTTCTTCATTTTCACTCGTTAAAATAAAGCCAACAGCACCACTGTTTTTCTCTTAATATAGTTAGGAAGTAAATAAACATCAACTTTGCAGAAATTAATATACTCCGCTGATGACAAGCTTTAATATGATTTTCAATCTAATTTTCTGTGATAACTTTACAGATAACGTTATTCTTAAAAATTAATGTATCTGATACACTACTCATTATAAATATTCAATACTAATAATCACTTGCTTAATAATGGTTGCAGGTACGATTGAAGGACAAGTTTTCACAGCTAAAACGCAGCCGTGCGAGACGTGAGGAAAAGAAGCAAAGCACTTCATGGGACGGTGACTCAGTCAGTAGCAAAGCTTTGACGGAAGACGAAGCTACCTCAGAATCCGACTCGGCACGGGCCAAGTCGTTGTCGAGAAAAGGATCAAGGTCTCGCATTCATTCCGAAACCAGCGAGGAAGAGGAAAACACGCACTTTAATAACAAGCTGCACAAAGTTGTCAAGACGGAACGCTTCCATGAGAGTGATGTGGATCTCGGATTTGCTGACACTGAAGAAAAGCAAAACTCTCACGAACCTAACAAACCAAACATGATAAATAACATCCACTCGACGATTAAAGATGAACCTAGAACATCGGATGACGAAGAACACCGTATCACTATGACGTTTCGCTCAAACAGCCATACGATTGCCAACAATCACGAGCGAGAGCCACGCAAAAAATCTCACAAGAAAAAACAAAAGAGGCAAAAGAGCTCAGTGTCAAGCGAGGATGGAATCAAAATTGAGTGCGACGGTAGTGAGCATAAGAATAATAAGTCCAACCTTTTCACTGAAAATAATATCGATCATTCCAGTCATTCTCCTGTGTTAGATGCAACCTCTTCCATCAGTTCCACAGCAACGACTACAATTACTGAAACGATTGCCGCAGTAACAACTGCAACAACGACGACCACGTCGACGACTGTTGCTTGTACTGTTACAACGACCAGCACTGCTTCGGTAATGACAATCACGACAACGATTGACAATACCGAAGAGAGACTGCGTACCGATAAGAAACAGAAGAACAAAAAAGATAAACGACGCGAACGCAATGGTGAAGATAAATCCAAGGCCAGACGGAAACGGCTCAGTCGGCAAGAAGCAAGAGACAGTCAGAGGATGGAGGACATCTTCGGACCATTGTCAGACGATTTGGACTCTCCTAATTCATTCTTTAATATGGTTTACAACATGGAAAACAATGCATATGGTTCGGACAGCGATGGGGTGAGACTCATCGACGTTGAACGCATTCGCAGAAAATCTGACAAGAAACGGCGCCACGAGCCACAAGACGAAAACAGCGTCGACCTTGCAGCTGTGGGTCGCGAGATTGAAGCCAAATTACTAGGCCTGCCGACATCACCGATTCAAACAAAAGCACATGATCTCGAACACGACGTGTTTCGTTTTACTGACGATAATGATAGCGTTGTTGAACCAACAACACCTAACACTGTTACTAGTGAAAAGGTTAAAGAAAAGAAGAAGAAGCGTAAGAAGTCGAAGGAGGAGCGGATGCGCAAAGATTACCACCACCACCATCACCATCATCACCACCATCACCACAATGATAAAGGCGCATTGCCATACCTCGGAGCGGAACCAAGTCCTCCGCGCGCCAGTAGCCCACTTGTGCCAAAGATCACGTCGCCGGTTTTGCCTTCTGCGCAAAGGGAAAACATGATAAGTCCAATTCCCAAAGTTACGACAGTAGTCACAAATGTCACCTCTGTAATTGCCACTTCTCCTTCTCCAGATTCACGAGATCCTTTTGATGACGTAAAACTGAAAAAGAGTCTTGACAAGTTTATTCCCGGTTTTGGAATTGATTTGGATGACACTATCCACGAAAATGCTGTGAAAAGTATATCAGAACCAGAGGAAAGGGACATTGGGGCGCAGTCGCGAGTTTCTCGCGATGAGCAACAAGTTCCAACATCACGGGTGTCGCCAGGCCATGTACAGGAAGATCACAATAAGTCGCGCGTGTCTATTTCGCAAGAAGAAACAGAAGATGCGGTGGCAGCATTGTTAGAGGATGCGTTTGGTGGCTCAACAGAGAACTATTCGTATGAAGGTGATGAGGTAGAATCGCAAAGTCATCGTTCTAGCGAGCAATCGACGACGGTGACAACTGAAGAACCACAAGAAGAAAAAACTGAAAACGAAATCGAGACTGAAGAGGCTGTGGCTGAAGAAGAGGAAGAAGAAGCACAAGAACCGGAAGAAGAAGAGGAAGTGGATGAAGAAACAACTGGTGCTGATGTTGAAATAGAAAGTAGTAAGAGCCAGACAGAACCGATAGTCAGTGAACCAGCAATTGTCGAAAGTAGGCCTAGTGAAGACACAGAAGAAACGCAGCAAGCCGTTGATAGTTTGACATTAAACTGTGCAGAAAGTGAAGATATGAAACCCGACACGCCTCAAAGCGAACACGATCTACAAATTGATACTGACACAGAAGAAGATCCGAATTATGAAAGTTTCGATTTGAACCAACCGCCAAAGACTCCGGATATTCCATCATTTTACAAGTCACCAATCAAGACTCCGACGACAAGTCCTGAGAAACCAACAGAGAGTCGTCTTACAACGGCGATCGTGGTGAAATTACAGAATCCGGCGAGTAGCGTGATCACTCATTCTTGGAATTTGAACGAGCACAAGTCAGTGAAGACCCCGCAAATGGATGCAGCAGAAGCTGGAGCGTGCGCAACAGAGCCAGAAAAGTCACCAACTTTAGCTGGAAGTTTCGCATCGCCAGCTTCACCCTCAGCAACACAGCACTACCAAAAAGTTGGTTTGACACCTAGTTTGACTGTAGCATCTCCACGTCCAAATATCGTTACTTCACAGTCGATTTATCAACGACTTCCTGTAACAGCGCAGAGCCAGCCGGCCGCCTCGGCAGCGGCGATTCCTTTGCGCCAGGTCGTGCCGAAAACTGTTGCTACAACGTTGTCAGTCAATGCTACAACAATTTTAACTTCGAGTTCAACTCAAGCTTTGACTGGCAGAATACCTCCATTAGTGCCAACGCAGCAATCCGCTCAACTCTCACCAAATGGTCAGTGGTCTCGTTCAACCGCAGTTCCCAAATCGCCATCAGCGGTGAGAATCCCTGTAACAGTTCCCATAACTGTTGCAACGATTCACAAGTCTGGACCAGAACAACAGGTGTATTCTAGTGCAGTAATCCAACACGCCCCAGGAATGAGGGCACTTGCGCCTGGGAGTAACTATCCCCGAGGCGGTCTGCCTCCATTAACTCTTAACATTCCACCCAGACCATACATGCCCGGTATACCAATTGATCCAAAATTATCAAGTGGTTTACAGGTTAAGGGTAACAAGACTATCATTGAGACGTTAATACCAGCAAACGAACCGGCTTCCAGAATTGATGAGCCGAAGCTTTCGCCAGCAGTAATACCTGAACCAACAAACAAAGCTTCAACTTCGCCAAAGGTACCATCGCCTAATCAACCTCCAACATTCATACCCGAAACCGCAAAGATAGAGATAAACGCATCGAATCCGTTGTTCCACAAAAACAGTGAACCTTGCGTTACTTCTCCCAATAAAATCATCATCGAAGGCTGCCTTCGCTCGCCTGACCAAAAGCAGGATCTGACTAACGTGCAGCTTCTTTCTACGCAATTACCTCGAGCTTCCACACCAAGCCCTGTCATTGTTGTCAATAGTCATGGACAACAAATCTCTCACAAACCTGTATTCCAATCGGTGGATCTTGTTCCATCTAATGTGCCAAATCAGCCGTTAATTAAAACCGTTGTACCAGTTGTACCAATGCAGATGTCAATGCTCAATGAAAATTGTATCGTACCAAGTAATTCAGTTACCAGTCAAGAAAATAGTCGGCCCATCGTTTTTACTAATGCGACTTCCACCTCCACTTCATCATATCTTACACTCGGCACCTATCCTTATTCAAAAAATATTATCGACGCAGTCAGCAATCAACACGATAAGCATGGAAAAATGACATCATCAACTGATAAGGTTAACGCACAGTTCAAGACACGTAATTTGACTTACACAAAGGTGGAGAGCGAGGAGAAAGAACAGGATGATATGAAGGATAAGGTCATATCTGAGACTGATACAAAGATTAAAATAGAGAAACAAGAACTTGAAGAGACGGTGATTCCGAAATTAGAACCAGACTATAAAAACCTAAAGTCAGAGCCAGATGACATACAAAAGGTAGAGGATATTAAAATTGAACATCAAGATACTAAATCAAAAGATGGACTATCTGAGTGCAAAGAAGAAGAGGCTACAGTTGAGCCAAGCGTGGATGCACTAGAGATTGAAAAAGAAGAACAAGCGGACAGTAAGGAAGATAGCGATTACTGGTCAGCTAAAGAGGTGAACATTGAAAGCGTGATTAAGAAAGTCGATGCACTTTGCGACGGCGAGACCAACGATGCTGAAAGTAAGATCGAAGAGCAGCCACAGCAAGATTCAAACTGTGAGGAAAAAGGTGAAGATTGGTATGAGGGTGATGAAAAGAAAGTGCAAGATGAAACAGATGAGAAGGCTGAAACAGAAGTAACCAAATCGAGGCGTGGTCGAGCTAAAAACAGACGCGGTGGCAGTTCCCGTGGTGGTGTCACAACGCGACGTGGTGGTCGAACGGGTGCGGTGCCACCAGTTACACCTTCTGTCCCAGTTACGGTACAACGGCGCGGTGGTAGTCGAACTTCTAAAGCCACAAAATACGCAGAGAAGAGTAAACTACCTGCTGATGTTTATGAATTCCATGACGACAGCGAAGAAGACAACGCGAATCGTCCTCGACTTATCTTAACAATTAAATCACCAGGCTCTAATGGACACAATACACCAACTCCGGTTGCTGCAGTTAAGGAAGTCCCGGCTGAGGAATTTGTTTCGCCAGTTGCTAACACGAGGAAATCTAAGAGATTGGCAGAAAAGGACGGTAGTAGAACAACGGTTGATGACGTCATTGAAGATGTCGTCCGAGGTACTGGTCAGAAGAACTTGGCCGCGCGTAGAGGCACCCGACAGAACAGTGCAAGTAGAAATATTAAGCAAGTTCCAGTTTTGACGCCTGAAGTACGTAAATCGCCTCGGGCATGTCGCAAGGGAGTTGGACGAAGAATCTCTGAGACCAATGAAGACGGAGGAACAACCAAGATCAAGGAGGTTTCACAGCCTGAGAGCGTACAAGACAGCATCGCGGATAAGTTAGAGGAAGAGGAAGATGAGGAAGAAGAGGAAGAGGAAACGACAACTGCGACAGCGATGACAACTACATCTGCTATCAGTACAAGTGCAATTACCAGTACCACAACTATCACTCCAGTGACAATAATTACTTCAACTGCAGTAACGTCAGAGGGACCTAAGACCGAACTAGTTAAGGTAGAAGAGCCAGGAAAATCGACCATAGTCGAAACTCAAAATAATGCAACGATGGAGCCAATGACTCTCATTGATCCAGTAACTGGAATGTTGATTCCCATGCAGGAGTCTGAAGAAGGATTGTATATTCCAGTTTCACAGTCAGCGGCTTCTAGTCAAATGCCTATTAATGCAACCAAGATAATTGTAGAACCGGGCAATAAAACTAGCTCAACGTCAAAGGATTTGGCAAATATTAAGACCGTACCTGAGAAAACATCAGCTCAGCAAGAATCGCATGTTGTAGAAGTCCCAGAAATCAAGCCAGAACCAAAAGTGACCACCTTGAACTTGTCACTGGCAAACAAGCAGCAACCGACGGTGCTAGTCGAGGTATCCTCGCATGCCCCGCAATGTTCGACTGCAGTAAGCTTAACAACTGCTTCCATGTCTTCGCCATCGACTCCACTAACACAATCACATTCTACGTCAGCTATAGCTCCAGCAGTCGCGCTTACCTGTACCACCAAGCCGACTAGTCTAAAAGCTCACGTCCTTAATGCGAGCAAACTTCAAGCCAACCAAGTTCAACATCCAGTGGTGGTAGTCAAAGCTGCCTGTCAACCAACAGGTCAACCAACTTGTCAGCTTCCAAATGTTCAGAATGTCATCAAGCAACCAGCACATGCGATGCAGAGCTTGCATCTACAGATACCTTCTGCAACAAGAATCGCTTCGCCAAGATTAAGTCCACTTGGAAAACAGGGCACAATTAAACAGACACAGCCGATGTCGCCAGTTCTCAACAACGCGCATCTTCTGCAAGCTACCAAGCCACACGTCTCTCCGACACCAATCTCGGTTGTAGGTGCTGCGCAGAAGCTGTTACCCGTTGCTGCTCCCGTCCACCGACTGCCTCAAGCTGTTGCGCAATCAGCACCACCAAAAGGTATCAACAGTCAACCTGTCCATCCGCTCAATCCAAAGACTCACCTACTTCAGGCGGTCGCTCCAATAATTGCCCCAGGTGCTATCACCAGCCCTCCAAATCAGGCACACCTTGTTTCACCACAAGCCGTGGTTTCAGCTGTAACGACTTGCACAAGATCAGTAGCACCAAAAACACAGGTATTTAAATTTATAATCTTAACTACTTTGTATTTGAATAAATCAATTAATGAATCGTGTATTTTTCATTCATAGTTTTATTAAAATCAAGAATTTGTATTTCATATTATTTATATGTACCATGTCATTTATTTGAAGATATCTGGGCCAATGGAACCGCCAAAGGTTGAAGTATCAATGTCTGGATGTATCATGGTACCAGTTCCAAGTCCTCAAGGTCGTGGTGTTCCTGTACCTGCTTTTGAAGTACCAATGGTAAGAATCTAATTAAGTTTATAATATATTTTGTATTATATTTGCATTGAGTTTTTAAAATATTTTCAAAATAACAAAATCATAACACTTTCTATATTTACTATTTACTTCATGCTATTTATTAATCAGAAAATTTAAAAACAATTTTTATAATTATTAATCGAGAATTATCATCCTCATCGCTTTTGCGATTAAATTTAATAAACTAACATCTTGATTTTATTAGCATGGAAGTGCCGGCGCTACTCCATCACCAGGAAGTCAATACGGGCTTGTGGCCCCACATTGCTCGCAAAGTCCCCCGCTACCACCTCCTGCTCATCGTCATGCTAACACTCCGCAGGTACTGATCAGTTCCTTTTATAATTATACTTTTTGCGAGATTTCAAAACATTTTACGTTGATTAGTTGTTTGTTTGTAATAATAAAAGTTTAAAATATAAAAGTAATCTAAAGAAGATATGAATAATCAATTTTCATTATACTTCATTTAATATGAACCTTGAAAAAAAAAAAAAAAAAAAAAAAAAATAAAAATATATTTATTATTAAAAATTTAAAAAAATTTATAAATAAAAAAATATTAATTGTTAGTTATTCCTTTTTTATATCTATTGCCACCCGACTCTTATTTTTAAAGTTTAATTGTGTATTCTACACATATCACGCTACCAACTCACTATGTCGTCTATCTATCTTGTTTCTCTGTTTTCTTCTCTAACACTCATCTCAACTTGATCACTAATATTGCT
>JABFOV010004450.1:0-13928 GCA_022817685.1 Aradophagus sp. ZL-2020 | reverse complement strand
CAAGTTACTGCGAAACATCAATCTGAATATCACAACCGCTATTCTAATTTTTACTGTTAGTAATACAAAAAAGCCACCTCATCCTCAAAAATCAAATACCACAAACAAAAAGCACACGGCAGACCTAAATTACTTATAGTAAGAAACTTTTTTCCGACCTATTTTACTTTTTTTTTCACTGTTCGGACGCCTACCGGGTTCTACACACTGCATCTCGTCCACCACGTAAGACGTGTATAATATATATGTATATATATATAAAATTAATTAAAAAAATAACAAAATAACAAAAAAAAAAAAAAAAAAACAAAAAAAAAAAAAAATCAAAATTGCACATAATAAGTGATGCGTTTGGACGTGCGCCGATAATAAAGTTTGCAACGTTTATTTGCAACGAATTTTCAATAAAATAACATTTCGTTCATCTACAATAAAAATCAGAACTTAATATCATTTCAGCGCGATATAAATTAAAAAAAAAATTAATTTTCCTTTTACTTTCTTCGTTGAAAGAAAATCTTTTTCGATCAAAAATTTATGGAATTTACAATTCGTTGCAAATAAACGTTGCAAACTTCCCGCGCGTAAGTCGGCTTCACAATTGCGGCGGGAAAAACGAAACGGAAGAAACGCGCGCAAAGGCTGCCAGTGTGGGGGCGCCGTTGGGCCGTTCAACTTTGGATTGGCGGGGCGCGCGTGTTTGAGATACGCGCGAAAAAATACGCCGCGCGTGCATCGCGCCGATCACCCAAATACCGCGCGCGCCGCGCGCGTCAAAATCAAACGGCCGCTATTTTTAACCGAGCCCTCCGAGATCGGCGCCGACGGTGGCCAATATCTGACACCTGTTTTCTCGTACGAGAAACGCGTTCGCGGAAAAAGCTCGCTAAACCGCTGGCTAAGTTACGTAACAAGCCGATGCGTCGACCAAACGTATTCTTATTTTACGTTCCTTCGTTTTTTGTATGTACAAATATTTTACACGTTTTATGTTTTTCGCGTAAGAATAAATATACAATTGTGTAAATTATTGTAAAATCAAAAACGAATGTAAATAAAAACGAGAGTGGGTGATCTAAAAAAAAAGATACGAGTAAAAGTTGAAAAATAAGAAATATTGATCGCGACGTATGGATGTGTAGATTTATGACATGGGATATTAAAATAAATGTGAAATGAAAGAAATGAAGTATTTTTCTATGTTTTTGCAGACTTCGATAAAAACTTGATATTAAAAAATCTACATTTTACATAAAAAAATATATATATTGAATTTGTTTCCAAATTTAAGGAATCGTGTTAAACGAGGCGAAATATCGATGTATCAAACAAAAAATTTTATAAAGTAGTCCAAAAACTTATCCACCGAAATATGTTCCACAATTTGGGATACGTTTTAACTCCTTTTAAAAAACCATATTGTAACCACTACAAGATATATTGTAACGTGGACAATTTCATATAGTAAACTGTTTACGATATCATATCGTAACTACTTTCAGCCAATGGCATTGCTAGATTGCTTTATTTCGACCAATAATCACGCTGGAAATTTCACAATCCATATTGTACGATATCGTTTCTTCGGTGTGATATATTTACCCGCAACATAAATAAAAATAAAATTTGTCTCTGTATTTCATAATAACTGAATAATACCTTTCCGAAAATCCTTTTCATAAAACGAAATCACATTATTTCCTTACCAAACTACCTTTTCAACTTTACAGTAAGTCCCGAAGGACTTCGACTTTGCACCAAAACTTCTGTCTCCTACACTCCTTTTTTCCAACGTCAAAATTTCGCACGTGTAAGACGCCTTCGAAGGTCGCGCCAACTCCGAAAAAGAAAACGAAAAATGTTTCGAATAAAAAGACAAGATGAAAGGAATCGAAGGAAGAAAGAAAGACGCGAAGAAAAAAAAAGGGAATAAAAAACGTAAATGAGAAAAAAAGGAAGCGAATAAGTGACGAAACGACGACGAAGAGTTGGTCCTGCGGAATGCGCTAATGCAGGCAAATGTTGGGCATTGTTCTAAGCGAGTCCTTGAAACGTTTTGGCGGATGTTTGGATACGCGCGTGGAGCGGACGAAAGTGACGGTCAAGCGAGGGAGCGAGGGGCAAAAAAAGTTGAGTGGGAGGATCGAGGTGGGGGACGGGGGGGGGGGGGGTGACGACACAAACGTCGAAAAAGGAAGAAACCTCCGGAACGGATTCATTATGTCCGCAAAATCAAGCTTAATGCATTTGCCTTTCAATCGGCTTATCAAATTAATTAATTTAATTAAATACCCGGAAGAAAACTTAATTGTTTAATTAGGTCCTTGAATCGAAATTGAATTGAAAAGCACTGCGTAAAACGAAAGAGAAAAAAACATTGCAACAAAAGTGTAAACGACGGTTACGTAAAAGTGAATTAATTGGTGCGAAGTGAATATCGTAAAGTTTAATTTGCCGTAATTAAAGATGTTAATGCTTGCTTGTTTGTGTTGTAACGTTTTATAGCTTTTGCTTGACGAACGTGGGAATATTTTTTGACAAATTTTTGACGGGTTTTTTGTTTAATTGTTGGTTGTGTTGAGTATAATGGTATATTATTCGATGGTACCCGAAGTTGGGTTCGTGCGGAATATTTGAGGTTATTTTGTTAGGAGAAATACAGATACAGAAGAAAAAGTTTGTAATTACTACACTAATTAGTTATATTAACCGGATTTGTAGTTAATATAACTAAACATTTGGTGTTAATTATAAATATTAACCTAATAATGTAGTTGCTATTATCAATTTTTGTATGGACGTACATAACCTCAAAAGAACGTTAATTGTCATCCCTACAAATTGAATGATTTAAATTACCTTTGTTTACCTTTGTTTATAAAAAATTTCAAAATATCATTTTTATGATTTTGTAAAAACAAGGAATTACGTACCTTTGGTACCTTCTTCCTGCCCGATGGTTTGATGTACAGTGATCTGATTGAAATAGTACCTGTAAATAAACAAAAAAAAAGCGAAATTAAGATCAATAATATAAATCAAAATAATAGAAAATAAAATTGAAATTGACGATTAATATTTAATATAATAAAACATGTTATACAACAAAAATATTTATACATCTATATATTTATACATCTTAATAATTCCATTAATTTTATTTCGTTAAAATTGCAGACGATTGTTTGAATTTCTATCTAATGTTCCATTTTACGTCAAAAAAAGTAGAAGACACGGAATTATTAATTCAAAATGAAAAGGGTTTTAAAGGGATTATTTCCTTCGACTGAAACCTAATTTTATCCTGTCGAGACATTTTTTCTTGGCTCAATCACTTAGTATCTTGGATCAAGGAAACTTTTCTTGGCTCAAGAAAATTTATTCTTGGCAAAATATCAAGATACATTTTGTCTTGAAGCAAGAACATTTTTCTTCACTCAATGCTTTTTGTGAGTGTTAAGTCGATCGCAAAGTGAAATTGAAGCTCAACGTGGTAATCGCTCGACGAGTCCACGCACGTATCGTCCAAGGTATGACAAAACAAAAGACGGTTATCCGAAGTGCCGATCTCCCGTGACGGTAAATATGACATAATTGTCAACGGCGTCGTAGCGCGAATTCGAAACCGGGACCTCCCGGCACAATTAACTTTTCATTTGGGGAACGAATTCACGTGCGAGAAAAGATGCTCCATTGGCCGGCTACGAAACTACGCAGATATATGAATATGGGACTGGAGGTCCCGCGCGGACAATGGGACCGGTCCAAACAAGCGGCCGAGTTAGCGCTCGTCTGCCAAGGTTGCGCCGCGATAAATCATTCGTCATACTCGAGCGCTCGTTTTCGATTCGACGACTCAACGTCTCTAAAGACTGAAAAATGTGTTAAAAACAAAGCAGGAGACGAATAAAACTTGGGGGAAAAAAGAAGAAAAAGTGTAGACGTCGAAGCTTTTGAAGAAAAAAGGGACAGAATTATTTTGCGGTTGAAAAATATAACTTATGTTTTATTGTATTGTTTGGCTATTGTTTAGATAACATTGTTTGGATAAACAATAATTTTTTCATGATTGTACATCGGACGTACTTTTCGCTTGACTTTGGTTGTTATTTACGTATTTATTGTTTTTATTTCCATCATTTGTTTTTATTTACTTTTCTTGTTTACGTGTGTTTGTTTACTTTCTGGCAGGGATTCACGTGTAATATTTTGGATTGTTTTGCATTTGTTTATATTATTGTTCATCCAATCATTTATAATTTATGTTTTCATTATTTATTTCTTATTTATTCATTAATTAATGTTCATTTACTTTAATCAAAATCTATTTTCCGTTCTTTTCAGTATCACGTTTTTATATATTGTGTACTGAGAATAATAACAAGCTCACAGAACTCAAAAACCAAATTTTTTAATTTTGAATTACAATTTAAACATTGATGTATTTATGTGAACAAAATTGTGTCTAAATAATCTTCAGTCAACATTGTCATGTTAACGCAACATATTCCGTAATATTTTTCCAAGTCAAAGTAAATGTCTAATTTTTCACACCACATATATCTTTTTTTTTCTTTACTCCAACTTCTTATTTATCTTCACATTACCCCTAAATAATAACGAGCCGAAAAAGATTTTGATTTTTACAAATGATTTCAATAAAAATAAAAGTTAGCTCCAAGACCGAAAAAAAAACACACACACACACAAAAGAAAAAAGAAAAAGAAAAAGTCTGAAAAAAGTGAATGATTTATGTTACTGGAATGATTATGAAAACGAATGGTCGGGACCATGGCCCTGATGAAGCTTTAAATCGGATCGAGCTTGGAGCGCTCGGAACGCCGAACGGCGATATTTGAGAAGAAAGAGGAGAAATGCATTTTGCGGGCAGAAAAAGATTTACGCGGTGGAGGGAAAAAAAGTTGTCGCGCGGAAAAATTAGCATACTAATTGTCGAATTAGAAGCGCTGAGTCACGCGTGCAAAAGGGTCGAGCTTCGTGAATGCGCGGGACAACTTTTTCACTGACGTCAGCCAATTCTGTTTATCGACGAATTTGATTGCCCGTAATATGTGGTAATAATAAAGAACGATTTTAATGGAGGCGAAAATTATTGGAATCGCTGAAACGGTTAATTTGAATCATTATTTATTTGCGTGCATTTACACGTTTATTCACTCGATGATTCGCTAATATATCTTTTTATATTCTTCATTTATTTACTAATTTGATTAAATTATTTGTTCAATATTTTATTTACGTTGTTTTTTACGACTATTTGCAAACACTTTTTAATCGAAGCGAAATTAAATTTTATGATACACTAATTACCATTACCTTTTTGAAGGTTAACAAAATTTGGACGAAACAGCAAAAAGAACAAAATCGTGCAAAAAAGCATAAATAAATGTAACGTTAAGATTCATATCAAAAAATTTTGTTTTCTTTTTTTTCAAATTGAGAAACAATGTTTTAATACATTTCTTTATTTTTTGAATATATTTTTTTTTAATACATTTTTAGAATTTGTTAATTAAAAAAATGTTTACAAAGTAATTTCCCGTTCTGATCACTTATATACAATCAATTAACATGAATCACTTGAAAAAATGTATTTTCATTCACACAGCCTAAAAAAAAAAAATTGCAAAAGAAAAACAACAACAAGGAAAAGAAGATTCGTAAACAAGTCTTTAATAAACGTATCATTGAGGCACAGCTTCGACTTTAATTCATCGCGACTGTTGCCGAAATTGAAACAAAGTTGCGGCGACGGTTTATTTGGACGCGAGTAACGTTGATCGAACGGTTCCGTCAAATCGCCGGGGACGCGACAACGTTTCAAGGTTCGGCCGAGAGCGACTGCTCGTGCCGGGCCAAACGAAGAAAACGTTGATCGCAACGCTTTATGGTTCAGCGGAGAGACCGAACTCGTCCCGGCAAAATGAATCATCGGTTGACAAGCCTTCCAATCAAAAAATTATACTCATCTGCTTGGCCCGCCCCCACCCCACCCCTCCGCCATAATTCATCCCCCTTCTTGGCGTTCGTTAATTCCAGTTCATTCATTATTTAGAAACCACTGACGAAAGTGGTATTTTGGCAACATGGTGATTCACATTAATGTTACGAATACGAGAAAGACGATAAATTTTCATTCCATCGAATTAATGGCGCTTGATAAGTAAGGTTAATAAGTTTGTTACTCATCGAATTTAAGTAACCGACTGTTTTGTTTGGAAATTGAATAGCGCTGATTGGTAAACAAATTTAATGAAACTTGTAAAATACAAAAATTTAATTAAATATGATAAGTGCAGTGGAAATTAGAATAAAAAGAACAGCACACATTGCCAATATTGTAAAAGCCTGTAAGTTAAAAGACCAAACAATTTGTTGATTTTTTAATTTTGACTTAAAAATGTATATTGGTATTAAAAATGTTCAAAATAAAGAGTGTGAAAACTGTAAAAAAATATATTTTGATATTTAATAATTATTCTTTTCAATGACTATAACATGATAAAAATTATGAACATAGTATGTTATTTTAACAGGCGTTATACTTAAATGTTAAATTTACTTAAAACGATTAATGTAAAATGAATTAAATTTCGTCTGTATATTAGTTATAACTTTTCAAGGAAAAGGAATTTAATTTTGTCATAACAGACGTACTGTAACTTATTTTATTTTTGTAAAAAGTTACATCAAACAATATTCATTGACGACGTTTCGGTCCTGAATTTGACCATTATCAAGTCTACAAAAAAAAAAAAAATTTATCAATCGGTGAGAGACTTATTAGTAATAGTTGGGATAATAGGACCGAAACGTCGTCAATGAATATTGTTTGATGTGACTTTTTACAAAAATAAAATAACTTACAGTACGTCTGTTATGACAAAATTAAATTCCTATTCCTTGAAAAGTTACTTAAAACGAAATGACTCCGATAATTAATAATTACATTTTATCATGTATATACAATTGATATCAATACAAATTCGATCAAGTTCGCGAATATAAAAGTAGGAAAAAATTAAAAAAACATTGGCGGACGGTTTGCCCGCGAAAACTGGCAGCCGGCCGAGACGGTGTTTGCAATGCGAGAGCAGAAGCGCGCGCTACCAAAACCGCCCCCGATAAATCATAACAAACAACGTGCGACGAGTTAATCCGCGCGGCCGTAATTTCATCGAGTTACAATTGCAAAACGCAAGAAAAAAATAAACAAATAAATACAAAGAAAATAAATAAATGAAGGGGGAAGGAAAATGGCCGGCGTAAATCAATGCCCACGGCTGCGGAATAATGACGCGAAGGAAAAGGCCCGATGGGCGCGAACCGAACGCCGCTCTATAAATAGCCCACGGTTTCGTCTTCATCCTCTTTTACTTCCTCGCCTTATTCTTCGCCCCCCTCCTCCCCATCCTTCGTACTCATTCTTATCAGATTTCATTGATGGAAAAACGCGCTCGCAGACGAACGATATGAAAATTTGTGACGTTAATTATAATTATCATAATTATAGTAATTTTTCTGGTAAAAAAAAAATCGGAATTTTACCGTTTATTTTTAACAATTTGAAGGTGATTTTTTTTTTTTTTTTAGTTTTGGCACTTTTTTCAATTTTGTTCTTTTTTTTTACTTTTTTACAAGCTTAACAACATACAAGTTTAATAACAATGCTTTTTACTTTTTAGAATTTCATAAACGATATTATATTTTTTTGCCTAAATCAGAACAAGTAAATGTGCTGTCGCAATTGAAATAATATATGATCGCATTGCAGCCCGAGAAACAATAAACTGACTGACGGCTGAGTCGTTCTTTTTTTAACATTATTTTTGACAGGTTAATGACGTGTTTTTAACTACTGTGTTTATTGCCGCTCCACGTACGGTTCACTTAAATGATCGACAGTGGTGTACGAGCTGTTACTAAAATTAACCCTTTTCCTTTTCTCACATTCTCCTCAATTTTCAATCTTTTTTTTTCAATAAAACAAAATTTTGTTTAGTTTATCAAACATTGTGTTTTGGTTTATAAATCTAAATTTTTCTACTCATTATCATTATTTTACTCAAGGAAATCATTATAAAAACATTACTTTTCCTTTTGACAAAGTAGAACAATTGTTGCTTTTATAAAGCATTATTATTAATGAATTTTATTTTTGCAAAACGTACGGACGCTGGTCCCCGGGTGCGAAATTGCGAAATCTAATGAATGTCACGAAAATCGGACAGCGCTTTGACAGCTGTCACGTTAATTATAATTAGTGATTATATACGCGCGAGAATGTTAAAACAGCTGTTAAAGCATCTGCTGATTTTGCCTTTACGTCAAATAGGCCAATGCTTTATAATTTTACTCTCGCTTTTATCCGTTTCCATATCATTTTTTTATATTTTTCATTTGGAGGTAATCTTTTCAAAAGTTCAAAATCAGCATGTAAATTATTATAGCGATTTTTTTGAAAAATTTTGTTGGAAAATGTTTCACGAAAACATATAATTCAAGGCCAGAATTTTCATTTCATACGCCAATTTCATAACCCGTGCAGAAAAACGTGTTTTACACACGTGTTCGAAAAAGTTGATTTTTTTCACTCTAGTAATGCATTAGAGAGCATTAAAACCACAAAAACAAAACAGTGCAAAAAATGTCAACCTTGAAATTAACGAAAAATATATTATAAATTTATTATAAATTATTATAAAAATCAAACGAAATAATCAAAATTGAAAATAAAATGGAATTTCCATTTTCAGGAAACTTAACCAATCAAAATACATTGAAAATAGAGGAAGTAATACCTTTTTATAATATGGTATAATAGGAAGATGCAAAGGACAGAAGAGTTGATTGGGTGTTGGTTACAGGTTAGATGTTGATTGGTCCGGAAGATGTACAACCTAAACGTGAACGTGAATCCTAGCGCGGCAGGCGCCGCCGCCGCCGGGCTGCTCGGTGTCGCGGCGGCCGAGGTCACGCCGAGGACACCGGAAATCATCAACTCCCTTATCGCCATGAACAATCCCTTCGAGGGTTACTGCAACGAGAAGAGCCGCGATCGAACGGACTCGACCAGCAGCGGCGAGCCGAGCCCGCCCAGCGTACAGCATACCTGCAGTCAGCTTATCAAAGAAGGCAAAACACTTTTACTATGTTTCTTATTGTTTACTTTCGTATACATTTCACCTTTCAATCGCTATCCAATCACTATTGTATAGTTTGTCATTGTGTATAACGTGTTTGTTTTTGTTTTTTTTTTTCAGTCGTTTGTATTATTATTTATCAAAGCACACTTTTATTTATTATTGTTTACTTTTGTATTCATTTCACCTTTCAATCACTATCCAATCACTATTGTATAGTTTATCATTGTGTATTTCGTGTTTGTTTTTGTTTTTTTTCATTTATATTACTATTTATTATCGTAACTGGTAACTCTGTACACTAAATTTACCAACTTTACTGTATACATATATACATATACAAAGTTACTGGTGTTCACTCAAATCCATTGAGCTGTAGCCATGAAAGACAACAACATTGATCATTAGCACACTTTTATTCATTATTGCTTACTTTTTTTGTTTACTTCTTAAGTGTCAGTACTTTAATTTATCGCTGTATAATTTCATCTTTATTTTTGATTTTTCAATTATTATTGTATTATATATTTTTGTGCACATCGGTGTTTCTTATTATATTCCTATTATTTTTTTTATTTTTGTACTTTCTGTAGGAAATAATTGCAAATTCATAAAAGCAGTTTGTCAATGGTTTAATAATCTTTCGTCTAACTTTGCAGGCTTGAAACTGACGTTACAGACAAAAAGGCGAGTTAACGGCAGTAGCGACGAGGGGAGGAAAAAGTCAAAGAAGGAAGACGGCAGTGCCGATGACGAAGAAGAAGACGATTCCAGCAGCAATAATAATAACAATAATGTCAATAACAACGGAGGAGTAAGTATTTTATGCTGGAAAATTCATTATTGTGAATAATGAAATTTCAATACAAAATCTTTTTTTTCTCTCTTTTTTTCAGTGAAATCAAACATTAATTGATTTATATATTTAAATAGAAATGTATGTAAAACCTAATTTAAGTAACATGATCTTTCAAGTTCTTCATTCTACCTAAAAAAAGTATGATAAAGGTATAAATTTCAGGAACTTTAATCACAGGTTACAAGTTATTAAAAGATTCATGAACGAGTTTTTCTAATAATTTCTATAGACATTCTTTCATCATGTAAATACCGATTATGGACTCTAAGTTTTTATCTAGATTCGATTTTATTAAATATATTGATGTGTGTGTTGATGTAATAATATTTTGTCAAATTAATGGCTCCATCTGTATGTAATCTAGTAAGTGTGCATTTAACATCTAGATGGAGTCATTATTTAAAGGTAATCAATTCATTAACACTTATTAACGAAACAAATAAATTGCAGTTGACGCCAGAGGACGAGGAGAGGCGCCGGCGCAGGCGCGAACGTAATAAGATTGCAGCGACGAAGTGCCGGTTGAAAAAGCGCGAGAAAACGGTTATCCTCGTGCAGGAGTCTGAGATCCTGGAGACGCAGAACCAGGACCTGAAAACGCAAATCCAGGAGCTCGAGACGCAGCGGCGCAGGCTCGTCGACATGCTCAGTCTACACACAGCCACCTGTCTGAAAAACGGCGGCGCGGTCGACACGTCGTACCAGCAGTACGCCGAGCCAATCCCGCTGCCGAGCTACCAGGACAACTTTGCCCCGCCCGCGCTCAACCAGCCGCAAAACTGCGTCACGGATTACCCGGTGAAAATTGAAGCCTTCGACGCCGTCTCCCAGGATTATTACCGCCAAAATAGTCCCTACGTCTCCACCTCCGACTCCGGCTGCACCGTATAGTACTCGACGACGTTCGCCACGAAAAACCATGTCACGCGCTTTCATTACTTTACTGAGACGAATATTCGGTTGACTCGGTTAACAAGACGATCGAATTCATACAGTTCGACCATTGGTTTTCTTTTATTCGAGCCTAAATACACATATGTAAGAGGGTGGTTCGAACAAATTGGATTTTGTCAGCTAGGTGCAAGAATCTAAGTTTTTTTATGAGGAAACATGTTTGTTACAATATTTAGTTAATTAAAGGATATATAGAATGCTTTTGTCTTCCTTTTGCAATTAAAAACATTCATTTAAAAGAGTATGAGTTAGGATAAATGGTTTTAAGAACAAAAAATAAGAAAGAAAGTCACATTCGAGATATTGATGTGCCACCATTTAGATATTGTTCAAACAATTTTTCTCGCAGTTTTCTAATCAAAAATGTTAAGTTCAGAATATAGCTGATAAAAATTCATTTCTTTCGCCCCACTCTAATATTTATATATATGTAAATAAATGGATGTATACTATTTAGCTGAATTGGCTAAATTATTAATGGAATCAACCAAATAATTCAGATGAATCAAGAGAATATTCAGTTTGATTCAGTCAAGCCACTTAGCATTTATGTCTGATAAGTTGTTTAGAAAAAAAAAGGTAACAATGGATTAAAATGATTCTATTTTGAATAGAAAATTTTTATAAATATTTGATGGCGAATATTTTGTCATTAATATTAAAAGAATTCAACTGAATAATTGTTTTGATTCAACAAAGTTTTTTTTTCAGTGTACTCGATGCCAGTAAATGTAAAAGAAGAATCGGTGGAATGCGCAGATGTCGCCACCTTCCGCGTGAAACCGCTTTGGTTGTGGCGATTAAAAGAACTGAAAATGATTGAAACTATTAAGTAGATCAAGAGATGCAATCAAAACGGATTTAATGCCATTAAAACTGATCTATTATTTGTTTACGCAACTGGTTTTGATTACATTTCGCGATGCTCCAACTGATTTCGATCAATGTGTTTTTCTTTACTGCGATAATTGTTTAAAACAATTCACAAAACTATTTAAATCTTTATATCTTTATATTTTTCGTTTGAAGCACAGAATAGAAACATTCTAAAAAAGAATCTTCGCTGTTTGATAAAATCGATAAGTTTTTATTTAATGTACTTTTGTTCATTTGTGAGGGATTTTGCATAAAAAGTTTTCCAAAATGTAAAAGTATATAAAAATATTTGCCAATTTCGAAAAAATTGTAAATTAATTATATGAGTGTTGTACGATTCAAATATAAAATCATATTCTTTGGATACACATTGACACACATAAAAAACAAAAACAGAACAATTTATGGCATTTAATATCGTACAAATGTGATTTTAGTAGATTATTAAAAATTACCCGAAGATTAAAAAAGAAAAAAATTGTTTGTTCATTAAAATTAAATATAAATAAATATATTTTATACGTATGTTTGTAATTGTGTTATAGTAAAAGAAAACAATACATACTTCTAATAGTCATTGGTTGCAATTTTATAACAGTATGCAAAATTCCTCCCAACAAGCTTTCTAAGTATTACGAATAATTACACCGACTCATATATACTCATTATTTCAGCGAACATAAAGACCAGAAACTTTGCTTTTTTCTTTTTCTTCGTACGTCTTTTATATTTAATTTTTTATTTACACATAGACATTTGCCGCTTGATAATCTCAGTTCTTTGAATGATGTTATCACAAATACACAAACGACATCGATACGGCGACTGTAATTTTTTTTTTTTTTTCGAGATCTCTGACAAAACTTTTTGTCTGATTTTAGGTTGATGCTATTCATCGTTTTGTCCGAAAAAATTATTTTTTGTATCAAAGCATTGGATATTATTTATGTGAAAGTAAACGTATATTTGTAACTGCGTTTTCAACCCTGTGAATTCGAACAAAATTATTTGAATGAAAATATTAGACTTGTGCAATGTTCAAACAGTTCATTGACTATGCAATATTTCAATAAAATTCAAATATGTTTCTAAGTTCGAACATATTTAACAATGGACAAATTAATTTCAAAATATATGATTTGAAATAAAAAAAAAGGTTCATCAACTATTCTAATTAACAATATTTTTTCTTTGAAAAACTGTTTGAACAAAGTTTTACCCACAAATCTAAGTTTAAAAAGATAAAATTAAAATTAGAAACGATTTAATTTCAGATTTTAAGGTAGTTCTCTTTTAAAATCAATGTGATATGACTAATTCGATAAAATATATTGTAATGTAAACAAATTTGTAATGATTTGTATATAATTTCACAATTATTGATTGTATCAATGTACAAATGTTGCACTTCTATTACTCGGTAGAATGAAATACTAACGGAACTTTATATGTAAATGCTTTTTTAATGTATAATATTTATACTGATGGGAACTGCCTTAATATATTACTTTATGATAATTTCAATTCTTCGTAAAGTTTCTTTAGAATTTTTCTTACTGCAAAGTTAATTTTAGCAATTGCTAAAATCATTTTTTGTAATATCATGTGAAGAGCATCATTGTAGTCATCGTGCGACTAGTCTATCTCATTTAAAACATAATAGATATTGAGGGAAATTGCGTTATCGCAAGAAAGAATTGACAATATGAAAATATATGTCCATTTAATTTTTTGTTTCCCTCAGTAATCGTTCACGAGATGAATTGAAGCATTCCACAGAATGAATTATTCTCTCTTTGTCAGCGCATTTGCGTTTTTTTTTTTTTTTTTTTTTCGTTTTTTTTCTTTTTTTATTTTTTCTTTTCCTTTTCTTAAGGCCAGCAAAAAAAAGACATTTTTTTGTGGCGAATGGTCGCGAACCCGTCTCTCTTTTTTTTCCCTTTCTCTTTTACACCTCTCCGAGCCCACCAGACCTCCCTCCAACCTCTTCTTCCGTCCCCTTCTTTCCTACAACAAACAAATATCTTTAATATTACTCCACCTACTAGTATATTCTATATACTATCATTATCTA